>PVHY01008631.1:0-60525 GCA_004024945.1 Uropsilus gracilis
AAAGTGTGGCACCACAGCAAGATGGCCTGGAAAGCTGGTACCTGGAGATAGCCAGGAATTTGGAAAGTTGATTTTTGCATCAGTATTTGCTGAAGCAGTTTGAAGAGACTTGGGGAAGCGGAGCAGCTCAGAACACTGGAGAGAGAATAAGCAAAGAGAAGATGTTGGAGAAAGACTGGACTTGGCAGAGTGCCTACCTTTCAGGTTTGGAGGGGCAAAGGGCACCATCATGGACCTGTGTCTTTGGGACCTTTGGAACTGAAAATGGTGACTGGGGTGAAAGATAACTATCCAGTTGTGGTCTTAAGGACTTCCTGTTTTCCCTGTTAATTTCCCCTTTAAATAAAACCCTGTTGTTAAACTGCATTTGACTGGCAACTGCTACATGCAGGTGGTACAAACCTGAGGGAACCTGGGTGACAGAAGCTGCATTTTAAAAGTGCCAGCTTTTTGTCTTTTGGCTTGTTGGTTGGAGGTGTCTGCCCCATTTTGACCCAATTTCACTTCCACCATTACCTTTGTTAACCAGTAAATTTTTCACTAATCTAAGATTTGTGTTTGCTGCATTTTCCAGTCTGTTTTTTTAATTTATATTCCACAGATAGGTGAAACTACCCAATACCTTTAACCTTCTGTCCATTTTATTCCAAAAGGCACTGTTTCATCTTTTTAATCGCTGAGTAGTATTCCATTGAGCATATATTTCACAAGTTCTTTATCCAGTTTTATTTCAATGGAACATAGGTTTGGCCCCTGACTTGGCAATTGCAGACAGCACAGCTGTGAGCATAGGAGCAAATCAGTCCTTTTGTATTAGAGTTTTCTTATTCTTTGGGTAAATTGTTCCCAAGTATTCAAGATAAATTGCTACAATACATAATGAAAAACACTATCCAAATGACAATAAAATCCTAAGATTTTAGTAATAAACCTACTGGGATATATTTCTTAAATTTCAATGTTCTTCTTTCCCTGAAAAAATAAGCACCATAAAGATGCCACTCACTTGTCAGCAGAGATTTGTTAATACCCTAACTGCACAGTGGACACCATTTTAGGTGTGTAACAGCATCCAAAATAAAGATCTATTTTGACATTGTTTAAGATAGTAAGAAAACAAACCTACAACCCTTGTAGAAAACAGACAAAAAGAGCCAAAACAATAGTCTAGTCCTGTCACAGCACTTGCTCTGTTAACCTAGAACACATAGCCAAGTGACAGCGATTAAAGGACTGGGTGCTGTTCTGAAAAGAACAGAGGCCAGAGCTAAGCTGGAGCCACCTGCAAACGTCACACATGAATCAGCAGGTTCCCAAGGGACACCCACCACCCACTACCCTCCTGCCCCAGGAGAGGGTGGGTTAGTAAATGCCTGCTGCTGAGACAAGTGTGGCGATTTCAAGACAATACTTTAAACCAACTAGAATTCAAAGACAAGATATGGAAGCAACTGGAAAAGAAGCTCCTTCAAGCTGCCTGGCAGAGCTCCTAAAGCTCCAAACACTTGAGTTGGCCCTTGTGCCATAAAATAACACACATTCATTCCTTAAAAAAAAAAAAAAAACTACATTCCACAGCATAGGATCACGTTCACTTGAATTAAAGGAGTTAACTATTTAAATGTTGAATCAAGGGGGGATAAAACAAACATGTAACAAAGCACCTCCTTGAAAGGCTGGTTGTTTTCTACAGCCTGAGTAAGCAGATGAAATCAACAGTGGAGATGTGGCAGAGTAGAAGAAAGTAAGCAAGGAAAGTAGGAAGAGGACATCTCTGAATATACATCCACCTGAGCTAAGGAGGTGAGTGCCAGTCCAACTAAGGACCAATCAGTCTCAGAGAAGGAAAAGCAGGCAGGGGACCACCAATTACCATAGAAACAGAAGTTTACACAAGAAGATCCCATGACACCCACATAATTCACCAAAAGCAAATGCCTAGGTCCGAGGCTCCCAGAGCAGCCCAGCCCCAGAGTCACATACCGGGAACCAGGGAAGCCTCACAGGTCAACAGGGAGGCTGTGAGAGCCCAAGAACCCATGCAGACAGGCAGGCACCTGGATAAAGCCAATCCACCACTGCCCTCCCGCACCCTGCAAAGCCCAGAGAATCCACCCAGGCCACTAGAGGCCAACATCCAAGGTCAGCAGCCTCCCTGTAATCACCCCTGAGCCTTAGGGATCTGGGAATTCCTTCAAGATAAGAATACAGCAACTCCTATAACCTTGACAATGAGGGCATATGCCTTCCTACCCCTCCAGTGCCCCCATCCTCTGTCCATCTTCAGTTCTATTCCATCCACTCCCAGAAAAAGAGCAGAAGTCAACCACATTCACTCGCCCAGGTGCCCTTGTCCTGGATACCTGCACAACACCCCACAGCAGCCTGGGGCCAGATCCAGCCTGCCCAGTCTGCCTTCCCAGCAAGGGCATGGCCTAGTAGTCTCGGCACCATAACAGGGAAGATGGCAACCAAGGGCACCCCCTCTAGGATGAGGGTTATGGCTGCAGCACAAGGACTCAGCCTTGACCTTGTTCCCTAAAACCTAGCCACCAAAGAGAAGAGGAGGGACTCGACTCCCTTGTCTTAGCAGTAATGGCCGTGCTGGTGTGCATGTTGCTGTCCAGGCACCTCTGGGAAGGTAAAATTTTCACCTGGAGGAGCCCAGTCTCAGGGTAGGGCCTGCACCTCCCTGAGCCCTGCTTACTTCCCAGTGAAATGGGATAGTGTCCCCCATTCCCAGAGTTCCTGCTGGCAGTGTGTGTGTGTGGGGGGGGGTGATAATCACAGGAGGTGATAGGAACTGCCTGGAGGAAGGATGAGCCTGGTTAATAAAAGTGGAGGGAAAGACAGAGAGAGGGAAGAAGGGAGGAAAGGAGAGGGGAAGTGAGGAGGATGAGAGAGGAGGAAGGAGAAAGAGAGTAGAAAAGAAGGGAAGAAAAGAAAGATGATGGGAGGAGCTCTGAGCACTGCACCGGTCTCCAGCCCTGGGCTTCAGGACTGCTCAGGAGACACAGGCCTTCCGTCTGCAGCTGAGGGTCCTAATTTCTGCCGGTGGTGCATGCCCCAAACAAGCTACTGTGTCCTGTGACACTCATGCCACCTGGGAGCAGCCTCAGTGCAGGTCGCCAACTCACACAGCAGCCAGTGGTCAGTCACCCATCGGGAGAGCAGAGGGGAGGGAGAAGGATGGGAGTGCCACAGAGCCTGGGGGTGGGGTATGGAGAAGCCAGAGGGGACACCATTCATCCCCACCCTGCCCAACAGTTCAGCAGGATCAGTGCCCCTGTCTAATGAGTTGCAAGCACCTGCCTAGGGGCAACCCAGCCTTAGGGGTGGTCATGCAAGGGGCTGCCCTCCCTCAGCGAGGCTCTAAACTTCTACATGACAGACGACAGATTTCCTCCAAGAAGGTAATTGTCTTGTCTGAGAAAACGCTGTATAGAACCTGAGAATAAAGGTGATGTGGAGACAGGGAGCTGGTTCCACAGCACCCAAACTTCCAAGAGATGAGCACAGACTTCTGCGACACTCAGGGGTAGTGGTTTGCCACAGAGAAAGTGCAGGAAGGAACATCAAGATGGTGACTGCCCCATCCATGGGCAGTTAGTTCCTGCTCTGCCAGACACCATCTGTATGGTTGAGTGGTGCAGCCTCCACCTTCCTCAGCAAAGCTCCCTCCACCACACAAATTCTTCTAGAGAATGAAGGTTTCCAACAGATGAAGTTGGAGATTGGTCTGCTTTGGAGCCAACAAGCAGACAACCTAGAGCACCAGGCAGCAACCCCAAGACTTAGGTCAGTGGGATATGTCGTCTCTAAAAAGTGTAATACCTTTGGTTCAGGGAATAGGAAGCTGTTGTTAGACACTTCTTATTTATATTTCAGCTCCCCTGCTGATAAAAATGGGATCTTAGAAAACTAGAATTCAGAAGATATTGCCTTCACATGAAATCTATCTTAGTCCACAAGCAAGCATTATATTAAGGAGAAAAATGCCAAGAGCAGGCCCATCAGAGACAGGCACAGAGGAGGATGTGCAATGCCACTGCTGTTGCTTAACATTACTCTGAAGGTTCTAGGTGATGCAGACTGGAAATAGGCTCCAAAATTACCCCTGTTTACAAACAGTTCAACTGTGTGCCTAGAAATCCCAAGGAACCCACAAAGATATATTAAAATTAATGAACTCAATCAAACTGCTTGATAAAAGATAATTATATAAAGATCAATAGCCTTCCTGTATACCAAGGAGAGATGGAGATAATTCAATTGACAATGGCAGCAATTAAAAAAAAAGTCTTTAAATGACCCAAACTGAAAATGATGGGTGACCCATATAAAAAAATGTATTATAGTTACTAAGCAATATCAAAGCAGAATTAAATCAATTGAAAAATACTCCATCTTCCTGGTAAATAGTGTAAATTATGTCAAGTTCTCTTTTAATTGGTTTCTAAGTTTAAGTTAATGTCAATCAAATTCACAAGGGATTTTTTTTTTTTTTTTGAGACGAGGTCTCACTATTTTTGCCCATGGAACTGCAGGCTCACGTTGCCTGGGGTACCACGGATTCAAGCAATTCCCAACCTCAGCTTCGCAGGTAGCTGGGATTATAGGCACATGCCACCACGCACAGCTATTTTTTTGGAACGAGGTCTCACTACATTGCCCTGAATGAAACTTGAACCACGATCCTTGGTCCCTGCCATGGCTTCCTAGGCTGCTGCTTACAGGCACACACACCATGCCTGGCCCACAAGAGATGGTTTTTAACCTGACAAAACAATTCTAAAATTCATCTGAAATGATAAACAGATGTAACAAGTCAAAAAATGTTGCAGAATACCAGCAAGAGGGGAAGTATTCCAGTGAACCTTTCAAAGCTGTGCTGTCCAGTAGAAGGTCATGGGAACATCACATGTAGCCAAGTTGCAAAAATAAAGTAAAAGGAAACAGGTAAAATTAATTTCAGCAATGTATTTTATTTAAGCCATATACGCAAAATAGATTCATCTTAACCTCTACTCAGTACTTTATAAAAAGACACTTTTTTTCCGAACTAAGTCTTTGAAACCTGTTGTGTATTTCACATTCAGAGCCACTCAGTTCAGAGCAGACTCGCTGCAATTCAGCCCACCTTAAAAGCAGAACTGGCTTGACCTGCACTGGATCCCTTACATCTGTGTCTTTTCTAAACACTGGCTCCACACTTACGGGTGAGTCAACAAAGCATGGTGTTGGTGATTGATTCCTAGGAAGCAAAATCCAAAAATAAGGAGTTGAGGTAAGGAACTCGAACATCTACAGATTCTGGTATCTGTGAGGATCATGCAATCCATTCCCCAGAGACCAAGAGATGACTACAGCAATGTTTTTAAGGAGTGGATAAAATATTTGCATTTTTAATTGTGAGGGGCAGACAGGGAGCCCTCTGATCCCCTCAACTGTTCAAGAGTCAACAGCACACAACAGACTTACATGGCTTGGAGCTACCACAGCAGAGAGTACAAATGCTAGGGCTTTAAGGCTCTTATGATGGACAGCTGAATATTGTTGCAAGAAAAGAATAAGAGGAAAACTGAATTTGTCTATGATAGGGCTTAGTCTGAAGTCCTACTGCAATCTACTGAAGATCCTATGTGGCATAATCCATCAAAAACATATATAAATAACTAAAAGTGTATGTGTGTGTTAGACACACACAGTTCTTGAATCACTTTTTATCATACCTTTAGCGTACATTCAGTTGAAGAACATCACTTGAACGGCAGCAGCATTGAGGTATGTGCCCAGGACTCTCAGTCACCCTTGTTACTTCTATCACCTCCTAATTTAAGATGAAGTCAGAGGGTCTCTTCACTGCCAGCAGCCAGCCACCATGGTATGTGGCCCTGCCTGACATGGGTTGCCTCCACCGTGCTGCCTCCTGTTGCCCCAGCTGGTTTGAATTACCTTCACGATGGGCACTTCATATGTTGAGACATTCTCCACCCAAAGGGTCTTCAAAACTTCACACACTGTGGTGGCAAAAAGCTATGGTGTGTATAAAGAGGTGATGAGCAAGTGTGAACAGCTCTGAACCAGTGAGAGGATGGCTCCAAGAGGAGCCACTGCACCCTCCACTTGGCCAAAGAAAGGAATATGTCCAGACATGGACACAGCCAAGAAAGCAAAGCAAGCCAGGCAGGAGAAAGCCACCCTTCACAACAAGGGCCGAGGAGTGGGCAATCTGATTAAGATTTATGGCACTGTTGCTGAGGGGTCGGCATGGATTTTTCAGGAAACTCCTCTATTTCTTGGTAGTATGTAAAGATGTGTCGCATAACTGATGGCATCTTAGATCCAATGAAATGCAGAAATAGACAACATTTCCCAAACTCCAGGGCTAAGGGCTTGCCATGCACACAGGGATAGGTTTATGTGCAGAGCCAGCTTGGCCTCTTGTCACTGCCCAAGCCTTCATCCTGGATACCAGGGTTTCCTCTGCCTCTGAGAGGAAGCTGTGCACTCCACAAGGTCCCAGAGTAGATATGCACTGTAATTGAAATTCATGGATGAGCTCGAGGAGCCAGCTTCCAGTTCAGTAATAACTTCTCCATATTAATGGCAGTTCCACAGACCCAGTGGACAGCTGACATTTAATATGAAACACACACAGCAGAATGAGAAGCTCCTGCCGGGTTCCTCCCATCCCAGATCACCTGCTAGTTGGCAGATGGAGGAGTACAAGGCAGCATCAAGATCCTGGGGCTTTTCCCCTCCCTCTTACCCCCACTTCAGCACACACATACATACACACACACACACACACACACACACACATCTCCTGGTAGGAATCCCCTGGAAAGAACACATTATACTCACACTCAAATGTACATGTTCACACAGGGAGACTTACATATGCTCACAAGCATGCACACTCACACAATTCACACTCACATGCACAGATGATACCCACCCACATTCAGTCATCATACTCATGCACATATGCACGTATACATAGACACACACACCTTCTGGATACACACACATGCACAAGTATGCAATTGAGCACACACGCTCACACGGACCAGCAGCTCCAGTGTTCTCGTAACAGCACACCAACCCCAAGAAAAACAGCAGGAGCAATGAAGGGTGGGTCTGTCTGTCTTGACAGGCCTAGCATCCCAGAGAGACCTGCCCTACAATTTCAGAGACCACAGCTCAGGCCACCTCATAGCAAAGCCAGTCTCCATGAGCAGACAAGCCAGGGTGTAGGCATTGGTCCCTGTAACTCAGGGCAGGTGAACCCCTCTGTGAATCCACTGCCAGCGCTGGTCATGATATTTAACGATCCTCACAGCAGGTCCAGATGAGGACCCACTCCCCAGCAAACTGAGAAGTTACTACTCACTAAGTGCTGGGGGTCGAGACAGGGTAGCAAGAGGAATCTGAAACTTTCCAACACCCGAATGGGCACCCTAGCAACCAGAGCCAGAAGCACATAGAGCCATGAAGCAGAGTAAAGGTGGCAGGTGGCAAGGTGACAGGGGATAGTTCACAAAGAACTAGCCTCTGGGTTCAGCTCAAGACTGGTATCCAACTCTGCTGACCTTTAAGAAAGACAGAGTCTGGCTTCTGGATGTTTCCTAGAGAATTCCTATGGGAGATATGACCACACACAGGGAAAGACCCACACATCTCAGTAATTTGTTACAGCTCAATGTCCTCATCTGTAAAGTAGAGATAGCATGATGACTGTAGGCACTGTGCAGTCATGCCACATGTCACAGCAGAGGTGGTGTAGATCTTGACCCTCTGACCACCAACCACTGAAGTCCTCAGGCACCAGCAGACAGAACGGTGCCAAGGGTGGGGAGACACTGTTCAGACTCCGGGGGTGGTCCTGCCACTTTTTGTTACCCCATCTCCCTTTCAGGCCAAGAATGGAGCTCATGACTCAGGCCAGAGCCAATTTAGTACACCCCATACCTTAGACCACAGTGACTGGTCATGAAAAGGTCCCCTGACCCACACCCATCCAATGAGACTGCAGATCAAGACCATTGCAAAAATCTCCAAGAAACAACCTTACTCCTGGTCCCAGGGAGCATAAGGGGGTAGGAGTGTGGCAACCACTGGTCACCCTGGAGAGAGTCAAACAGGGGAGAAGCTGACCAGATGCTTAAGGTATATAAACCACCCTCCTCCCGAAATTACTCAAACCGGCAAAGGCTTATATACACTTTTTGAAACACACCTAGTATAAAACATTATAAACTTTCTTCATATTTTGACCTTTATAGTTCAGAGGTATGAAACATAGTTTTAGTGTTGAGCAACCATCACCATCACCCATGTCCAGATCATCATCACTGCCCTGAAGCTCTGCTTCTATTCAACTGCACCCATGCTCCACCTAACAACCGTCACTCGACTGCCCATCTTTATGAGTTGCACTATTCCTAATGCCTTCAGATTCATTGTTTGCTGAAGTTAAATGAGTTTGAGTTTCAGACCACAGCTATAGCTACACCAGCCTGAGGGACCACCATGAGGTGCTGCCGCTCGGCCTTGTGAGCACAAACTCCTGAATAGCCAGCCTCTGTCCTAGGGGCCACCAGTTGTTGTGCACCCCTCGCTGTCCCCAGAGGGGAAGTGTCCTTCAGAAGTCCCTTCCTTCCATCAAACCACCCTGGGGCCATGGTGTAAGGCATGAGGAGAGACCATGGTGAAGCAAGTCCAGATTTTCAGCAAGGAACCCCAGATAGCCCTGCCTGCAGGATATCTGAGCCCATCTCATGGACCTGCTGCTTCCACAGCTTCCAGAATTTCTATGCCTGCCTCCGAAGGGCAGACTCCAGGATGCACACATGTTTGCCTGCCTAATGTCAACAGACTAAAAGGCAGTTTCCTGGAAGAACATTTGAGCGTCCAGGAACAGATCCCAGGCTTCCAAGCAGCACAAATCTATCGAGGGAGGCAGGACATGAGTTCTTTGGGATTCCCACCAGCTCTGTCGACACTGTTTACTCACTGTGTCTGGCCCCTGAGTTACCTGGAGTTGTCCTGGAAGGACCCCAGCCCCAACTTTTCACATGAACAAATTGGGACTGGTGATGGAGGACTTGGCCAGAGTCTCATGGTGACCTACCAGAGGATGCCCCAACCCCACCCTCAAGCCTTCCCCTTATAGATTCGGGGGTATTCCTTCTTTTAGTTTGATTTAGACCAAGGGTTGACACTAAAGTTTAGTGTGCATGTGTGCACAAGTGCTTTCCTGTGATTAAAATAACTTTGCAAGAGGGCCTGCCCTACCAAGTGTGGACAACAGCAGAGTAGACAAGGAGAAGACATCCTGGGCACCAGGAGTGCAGAGTCCGGAAGGCAAGTTCCCCAGCCTTTCCAGCACAGAGTTCCAGCCCTCACGCCCTAGGAACTCCCAGATGAGCTGTGTCCACACAAGCTGGGCCCTGTGGACATAGCCAGATGTCAGTGTCCCATGTTACCTGTTATCAAGAAACACGGTTGAGACATGGCATGTGAATATTAGGAACAGTTTTCACAACAAAGTGCTGTTTAGCTGGGACCTACAGAGTGAGTCAAGTAAAGAGGCCAGGAGAAGAGTGGTCCTGACCCAGTAACAGTCGGTGCAAAGGCCCTGAACTGGGAATGCCCAGTGTTGGAAGAACTAAAAATGCACTGTGAGTGGAGCATAGGTATGTTGTCAACACTGTAAAGATGAGGCTTCCAGGTCAGGTTACAGGGGGCTCTGAAATCCAGTTTGGAGGTTTTTTTAAAGAGCAATAAGAATTATTGAAATAGCTGAATCAAGCAAAGAAGTGATATGATATAATGTGTGGCTTATAAAAATCAGTCTGGCTGTAAAGTGGGGAAAGAACTTAGGAACACAGAAGCAAAAGACTGGGCTGGGCATCAAGTCTAGTAGAGAGATGGCAACAGGAGTGGAATCCAGAAATAATTGGAGGGTAACTGGCTGAATGTGCAGGTCATGGAGAGGTGACCCTGAGTCTCCCACTCCAATGAAGGGTGAGGCTGGAGGAGAGTGAGAAGACTCCCATTCCACTTCAGAGACACTGGGTGGCCCAGGAAGACATCGCAGTTGCATCATGGCAGGCAAGTGTGGAGCCCAAGAGGAGATCTGCACTGGAATCCGGGGCCTGGAATCCAGGTGGTGTATGACAGCAACATTTTCCATTTACCTGGTACACTCATTCTCCCTCTTGCCTTCATGATAGAACTCCAGTCTGTACAAAGTTTGGAGGGCTGACCCTCACCCTCAACCCCAAATTTAGGCAAAAGCTCAGACCAGGCCCCATCACATCATCAGATATGGGTGCAATAGGTTCAATGGGTCTGATGGGTCTGTATCCGAAACCCCAGGATTTTTGCAGAAGTCATGCAGAAATGCATAATATCAATTTCTAAGAGACTGCTACTACTAAGGAAAACAAACTAAGCAGGAGCCACTGGTAGTGTCCCCCCCCCATAGAGAGGGCCATCAGGAGATAAACAAAGACAGTGACAGGCAAAGAGCATATTCCTACACCAGTACTAAGCCCCAGAATCTAGCCATGCCTGAAGCATCACTTCTAAGGACCACATGATAAGAAAACACCCCATGACGTGCCTTGTTTGTTTCACCCACTAGAAAGTTGATTTTCTGTTGCTTAAATCAAAAGGAGAGTAAAAACCATGTAAGAAGCTTTGGAGATCTGTGCAGATTGTCAAGTGCAGGGCCTAGCTCATGTTTCTGCTCCTCTAATCTGAGAAGCGCTGACACCTAGGGAACCCAGAGGTTTCCACAGTCCTGCTCTGGAATTGTTAGGACCCTCTCCTGTGCTGCAAGCAGTGCCAAGACAGGATGGGGGGAACCCTTCCTTGGCAAATGTAAGTTTCAGAGACCCACTTGCCCCCACCCCTGCAGTCCCACAGCCTGTCGGCACTTGCACACCTCAATCCAGAACCTGAGGCAGACAGAGCCCACTGTGTGACCTCCCAGGGAGTAGGGAAAATTTCAATCCTTAGGCCAGTGACAGAATTCTTCCTGTGACCCTAGTAATGCTTAGTGCCTGGCAAGATTGGTCACAATGGGTACCTACCTAGCCAAGATGGCAACCCAGCAGAAGTGGTCCCCCCACACGTGGTCCATGAGACATTGGGTCTCTGTGAACTTCAACTATGCAATGGGGGAGGGGAGGGTCTCTGCCTCACAGACTCAAGGGAGTTTAACATGATCCTCCCCATGTACTGAGAGAAAGATGGATACAGTCTACAGAGATCACAGGATCAAACCAAGCCTTGGGAGCCAAACCCCTCCACTACCTACCCAGCCAAACCCCTCCACTACCTACCTTCTACCTCCAAGGCCCTTCCACACCAGAGAGATCCCCAGAAAGAGTCACACTGCAGGGGAAGACAGGACACTTATGTCCTATTGGTGTCCATGCTGCCATTACCCAATCATGAATCTCAGGCCACTGGGAAGGACTTGTAGGCTGGAGCAGGTTGGCATCAAGTCAGCAAGTCACTTGGTCAGGACTGCCTGCTCCTGATTCCCACTCACTCGCACTGACAATGACCAGTGCCCGTGAATGAGGAGGTCTCCAAGAATCAAACAGGAAAGGCAGGGCATGTCACAAAGAAATGCGATGCTTCATTGTATTTTTTTCTGTTGACATGCCAAAAAAGCAATAAAACGTAGGAGCATGATCTCAGAATCAGACAGACTCCAAGTGTTTGCCTTCAAATAGTGACTGTGAAGCTTGATGCAAGCTAGCTTAGCTTTTGGAGCCTATATTTATTCATGTATAAAATGGGAATAAAATCTAAGCCATACACCAAAGTGTGTGGTGAAGATGAAACAGAGCAATGTGGTTGAAAGCATTCAGCAGAGACCAGGCATGAGGTGGGCAAACTGTGATTCATTGTCCTTGATTAGTATGCCATACTGAGCATACAAGAGCAGCATTCCTTGTGAAGCATTATCTTCTCATACATCGTGAGATGGAAAACTTTAACCTACCCTTGAGCATCGGTGAGAGGCCCTGCAAACTACACTTATGCATCTTTCTGGAAATATAGCATATAATATACCTTCTGAAGATATCATCATGTGGCATTTCTGGAGTCTGCCCTTCTACTGATAACAGCAGAATTTGCACTTTTGCAGGCCCAGGGTTCCAACCTCTATCATCTACCTTATCTGTCTACATTATTCTAAGAACCCAATACCCTGATTCTTATGGGAGCATTTAACTGCAGCCTGCCAGAGTGATCCCCACTCAGCTGGAGTTATTAGAAAAAGAGGGTACATCGCTGGGGTCCCTTGACTCACCACATAAGGACTTCACCTGAGAGCAGAGTCAGAGCCTCAGCTATCTGGCTATAAACCAGAAGTGAGGATCCTTCCCAAAAGGATCATTGTGAACTCCAAGTCCTTAGTGAACTGACCTATCACTGTGGGATTTAATGGGTTAAGGAATTAATTGGTATAAAATCAGAGCAGACAGAAAGGGAAGAAGAGAGCTAGGGGGAGAGGAAAAAGGAAAACTAGTGATTCAGCTCCACTATCTCAAGGTCATTATTCGCTGGAACTACTCAAGGCCATTCTACCAGGCCCAGTCTTTCTTTCATCTCAAGAATTCTCTTTAGTTCTGACTTGCGTCTCTGCCAGCATGTGCCTTGTGTACATGCCATCATGGCATGCCTGTCCTCACCAGGTTGATGCTCACTTGACACCTGTGCACAGGCCCTTCCCTCTGCTAAGACTGCCAGCCTGCTCCAATGCCTACTGGCAACTCATTCTTCAAAAGCTCCAAGGAGCATGTTCCCCAAGCCCTGGTTGGAACAACCCCCTAGGCCTGTTAACTGCCCTGAGCACATGAGCCCCAGGTGGGCCCCAGTGCCCAACACACATATTATGGAATGCTGACTGAACAGATCTCAAATAAGCAAATGAATGAATGCTACAGTGAAAAAGCCTACCTGAAATGCTCTCCATTGGGAATTAGTTACCACACAGAAGTTGACCCACCATGTTACCTTCTTGCCAATTCTCCCCATCCCACCCCTTCCTACCCTCTGAGCTCCCATCACCGATTTCCTTTTATTTAGGAAAAGCACCTCCATTGTGAAATAAGTCACTTCCACAAGACCCAGGATGTCCTCAGAGACAAAACAAATTTGAAGGGCTACACCATGTTAACCCAGCCCCCTGCCAAAGACATTTATAGTTGTTTGCAACACACCCAGGTTCTAACTAAATGCAACCAGAGGCAGTGATTTTCCTAAACAACAAGTGGCATTTCCTGTGTCTCCATAAAAAGAATACCAGTGGTTGTAGGGCTCTAGTGTAATTGCTGGCTGTGCAGCATGCAGGACAGGGGGTTCCAGGCTGGCAGAGCTGGACAAGAAGCCACTAACTCAGAGCAGGAATACCCTGAACAGCAATTATAGCAGAACCCATGGTGGGTGGCCTCAGATGTCTGACCAACACAGCCAGCTTGACCACCACACACCCAACCCAAAATAGAAAACTGCAGTGGCTTCTGCTGCGTGCCAGGCCCCTGGGATGCCAGACAACACACTGCCAATGTCAGCATCCTCTATGAGCATCGATCCGGCTTACTCCCCAGGCTTCTATATCAAGTCATGAGCCCTCTGGGCCCCCAAAGTAGAAGACCTCCCACACTGGACTATGCAATCCTAAGAGGGACCTCACCCCATGCTTCCTATCCTTTGGGAGTTACCCATGGGCATCAAAGTCTGCACTTCCAAATGCTGAAAACAGAGAAAACCAACTTTTCAAATAAGCATCTGTTGTTCAACAGGAAACTGTAACATAAAAATCATTAACTAGTCAACCAGAGGACAGAAAGCCAGCTGGATATTTTAGCACCACTGCCTGCTCCGTGTGATGCTACCACCTGCACACGGAAAGACAGGTACATGTGCCCCAGACTCACACAGCACACATGGTAAAATGCACCGGAACACAGACTCAGCAGACACTCTAACACATGAATGACCAGGAACCGACAGAAACACCGCATTCCCAGGTTCAAGTAGGTACCCAAATATCCAGATAGGAGTGCACATTAGCATTCCAAAACACGTGTGCAGATGCACACACTCAGAAAGATGTGCACACACGAGGATGAAAAATAGGGACCTTCTCCAGCAGGCAGAAGAGAGATCATACTTTGCTCCTTGATAAGCCCTCTGGAGAACACGGTTCTCCTCTATATAAATCACAGCTCTTCTCCCATCCAAATAACTGCTTCCAGCCAGTTCCTTCGAGGGCTGTTCTCTTTGTTCCTAAACACAAGGGTGCAGAGAAGGGCCTCAGGCATACCTGGCCCTGCCAGTAAACTCCCAGGTAATGTTTCTGAAACCCAGACAAGAACAGGGAACAGAAAGCGCCAAAGAAGTTCGAACTCACCAGGCCGTCGCAGTTGCTGAGCGCCACGGAGGAGGCCTCACTTAGGCCCGCCACATCCCCGACATAAAGGCAGTTCCCAAGCAGGGGTTCCACACGGGTGGTACCCGACTCTCCCTGCCACTCCACCGTGGCCCCGGGTGCCACAAGGCGGGAATTGGGCCGCAGCCGCAGGTGCAGGTCTCGACCGAAGACTGTGACGTTGTAGAAGAGGCAGCCGCCAGGATCCTCCTCACAGCCTTCAGGAAAGCTGGGGGTCTGGGTGGAGGCGGCCCGGCGGGTGCGCGTTCCCTCCCGGACAGCCGCCGCCGACACCACGTGAGACACCAAGCGGCCCTGGGCGTCAGTGCGCACGGGCACCGCCAGGATGCGCTCGGCTGGGAGCTCCTGGAGCCCGCCTGCAACAGAAAGGGGCGTTAGACCCGCCCAGACCGTGGTGTGTCGCGGAGCTGAGCCACAGAGCCCTGCACCCCTCCAGACCCTCGCGTGGAGGAAAGGGCATTTCCCCCAGCAGCCCCCAAAGCTATCTTGCTCAGCTCAGGTAGTCTTCCAACTGGGCAGGGGTATTAACGGGAGCATCACTCTGGAGCCCTTCCCTCACCGGCTCGTCTACCTCCCGGAACCTGCCAGTCAAGAGCTCTGCTTCCCGTCCCATTCTGGGTGGGGAGTTCCTCGGGTTCCTCAGTCTTCAGGAGACAGCCTGTCAGGGCTC
This sequence comes from Uropsilus gracilis, assembly GCA_004024945.1. Classification (NCBI taxonomy): domain Eukaryota; kingdom Metazoa; phylum Chordata; class Mammalia; order Eulipotyphla; family Talpidae; genus Uropsilus; species Uropsilus gracilis. The sequence continues at coordinate 15,156 of PVHY01008631.1, forward strand.
CTCTCTCCCCTTAGACCTACCACCCTTCTCTGGCCCTGGGTCTGTTGGAAAACCATTCCCTGTTGTCCCCCCCACCCCACCCCACAAGTGCTCCTGTACCCCTCGGCGTGCCCCGGCCGCCCCGACGCCCTCAGCGCCCTCAGCGCTCGCCTCTGGGGCGACCAGGACTCGGCTTCTCCGGGTGCGGGTGACCCGTCCTCAGTGTTCAGCTCCCGGTCAGACCGCTGCCGGCCGGTTCTCCTCACGCGCCGAGGGCAAGGAAGGATGGAAGAGGGTCCCCGGGTGTCCGGAGAGCCCCGCGGGGTCGCCACAAGCAATCCTCGGGGCCCACGGCGGTGGGCTCAGCACCCCGCTCCTCCTGAGCGTCGCCGGACGCGAAGCCGGGCGTCGCCTCCCCCTGGATCCCCGGACCCGCTGCTCTGCGCTGAGCTGCGCGGTGTACCGCGGGTTTTCCCCGCCCTCAGTCCCCACGCTGGCGTCCCGGGAGCCGCTCGTGCTCCCAGCCTGCCCCCGGCCGGAGGAGCCCGGGTGCGCCGCGTGGCTCCCCCTGCGCGACCGACCCGGCCCCGAAGTTGGCCAACTTGGCCCCGGGCGGGGCATGCAGAGTTTGCCCAAGTCGGGCTGGACCGCGCCTGGGGAGGGGGCGAGGGGGCTCGCGGGGCGGGGTCTGGTCGCTTAGGGCGGCGGGACGTCTGGGTTCGGCCGCACCTACCCGGGGGGTCGGCGGCGGCGGCGAGCCTGGCGCCCGCCGGCGACGGCGGCAGCAGGAGCGGCGGTGGAGACAGCAGCAGCAGCAGCAGCAGCGGCGTCGCGGAGCAAAGCAGGCGGCGAGCGGCTCCCGCCCGCGGATCCATGGCAGCCCGACCGCAGCCCCGGCCCAGTACTCGCAGCCGGCGCGAAAGTTCCCCGCGCGCCGGCCAGCCCACATCTGGGGGCAGCTGGAGCCGCCCGCAGCTGCAGCACCGCAGGGCGCGGGGCGGAGGAGGCGAGGCGCGGAAGGGAGGGCGGGGGAGAGCGGAGGGGAGGCGGGGAGAGGGAAGGAGCCGGCAGAGAGGGAGACAGGAGGGAGGGAGAAGGCGAGCGAGGGGGAGGGCGGGGACGGCGGGCGCCTCAGCCTGCGGTGACCCGGCTCTTCTTGGCGCGGCCGCCGCCGCTGCCGCCAGCTCCCCGCCTCGCGCCGCCGCGAGAGGGGACTCGCAGCGAACAGAGACACCCCGAGGCGGTGGCGGAGAAACGCCACGGGTCGAACCGGGGGAGCCCAGCCGCCAGCCACCCTTGGCGTACTCCTTGCACTTAGTGCACGGCTCCGTGTAGCGGAGCCAGCCTCGGGCACAGTCCTCGCCCAGCGAGTCCCGGAGTGCCAAGTCCCCCCCATCCGTTCTGGGTTGCCAGGCATTGTGCGCTGGGGCGGTCCTGGGCTAGGAAGGCGTGTGGAGGTCTGAGGTGGGCCTTGTATCCAGATGGAGACCCCAGGGGTGGGAAGGTGTTTTTCAGGATGGTGTATACCCTGCAACGACTACCCCAAAGACCAACTTTTGGCCCAAATATCAACAGGGAGGTGTGAGGTTCCCCCAGTCCCCAACTCTGCCTGAGGTCCCTGTGCCCTCCACCTGCCTCCCCACCCCTTTGCTGCATTTTCTTTGTATAAGCTTTTCCATCCACAGCCTCCCCTGTTCTGAATCCCATGTGTACATTCTAACCTCCCCCAGGTCCAATCTGAAACAGCATCTCTACACCTCACCTAGATTTCCCAACTCCCCATTCAAGCATCTCTTTCCATCCTGGAGCAAGTGTGCCATCAAAGTCCATCTCCAGCTGGAATCCTTCCTCTCAAATATGGTCCTCCCACTGCCTGAAGTCACTATGATATCCAGTCTACTACCCCTAGCACAGTGACCTTCCCTTCACAGGCCCTCCCAAGAATGTGCTCTGGAGAACAGCTCTGGTCCCTGACTCGGAAGTTCTCCCTCCCTTCCGCTTTGGGGATAGATATTCTACAGCCTTTGTGACCAGGGTTTGGGGTTGGCCTTGGTGAGACAGGGAATGATTACTTAAGTCCCTCCTTGCTAGCCAGGAGCACACACCTTACAAAGAAATGCATGATTTACATTATTTGTTCTGTGATTCCAGATCTTCAGTTCCATCATTTTCAGGATTGAGCATGAGGGCAATGCACCTTAATAGCTATCTTCACCTGAACACTTTTGTCTGTGTCACCTGCTGGTTAGTGTCCAGGATAGGATCCCTCCATCATGCATGTTGAACATCTGTTGTCAATGTTTAAAATGGCGAAACTTCATATATATACTCATTTCTGAATTTTCTTAAGAAATTATAAAGTGTGACCCACTAAGCCCCCATGTTTGCTTCTCAACTATTAATTAGGTATATGCCCTGAAGTTTGCTGTAGGATACTCCTCCCTCTACACTCAGCAAACATCCACTTTTGTGACCTCTGATAATATATCTGGTTCCAGAGAAAGGTGAACGTTGATCAGTGGATGGGGGGGAAAAATGACTTCAGATGCAGGGTGATTACCCTGGAAGGCTTCCTGTAAGAAGTGGTATGAGTTGAATCCTGATGCCTGAGAGAGCTAGGCAGACCAAGTGGGTTCAGATACATACTTTCTTAAAACCCATGACACCCTTCTCTCAGGAATATTCGTTCTGTGATTACCCATATTTGTATCCTCCTCAAAAGATGAATGAAACCCTATAGCAGCCTCACATAGTTTAAGGGTCAATCTCTACTCTCTCACTTTACTGACAGGTTAATGCTCATAAGCATAATTCTATCACCACCATCATTGTTTCTACTAAATTATCTTGCATGCTGTGGAATACCAACTCAAAGATGTGTTTCAGAAAGAGTTGTCTCCCTGACACTCCTGAGTAATTGCTGGCAACTGTTTCTTCCCACATCACCCCCACCTTCCTGGGGCTCCATCCAGAGAGAGACTCAAATGTGGGAGACAGATTATCACCTGACCTTTGGTCCCCGAGACACTCTTCAAGGCTGAGTGGATGAATCTGGCTCACAGCATCAAAATGTACAGTAAAATCATCTATACCGGGGCCCTCGTAGATGAATTCAGGCTTCCTGGTCTTTGAGGAGGTCACTGTCCTCAGCAGGCCCTGCCTATGCTGCCAGTTACTAGCAAATGGAGGCAGTGAGGCTTCCCTGTCCTCCCTCCCTACAGACAAGCTCCCAGGGCTGAGAGGAGAGACTCAGACTCTTCCAGTGCCCCCAGAGAGCTATGTGCAACACACAAGCTGTGAGAATTAGTGACTTTGTCACTAGTAAGAAGCACCCTCTGCCCCCTCCACTGTTTGCAAACAGCAGGTACGGTAGCCCTGTCTAGTGCTTTGGCAGAGTTCTGGCCAGGAGCAACCTGGCAAGCAGTATATCAGGAAAACACTGAGCACAAGGTGGTTGCCTTTGGGTAGTGCAGGTCATGCTGTTCCTTGAATGTTCACATGCACACTCATACTGACAGGGAGCTGTGTCAGGCACAAGAAGAAACATGGGTGGCATCCAGCAGCAGCTTTCTTTATTGATCTGTTCCACACAGGGATGGCCCACCACACTAATCAGCTCTGCCTCCGCCTAGAAGTGAAAGATGTAGTACTGGAAATCTGGAGCTTAGAGATTCAGGCTCAGTCAGCACTTATACATAAAGACACAAATGGTGTCTTAGACCCAATCTAAGCAGTAAAGACTTGGAGAAGGAGAGAAGGTCAGTGTCCACAGTGAGTGCTTGCATAATGTTTAGCCTAACAGGAGGCAATGTGACTCAAGACTTTTCAAGCAAATGTGTGGGTGTGGCCAGTATGGATATCCTGAGTCCTCTTGGATTAGGATCTAGAGCACTGGGTCTGCCTGTGTCTGGCTCATCACAGAGAACACGAAGGTCACTGGGTCCAGTTCTTCCATCTGAGAAAGGTCTCTTGGTCTGTTAAGGCCTTTGGGTCCCCTGGTTACTTAAACTATGGGGAGGAAGTGAATGTACTCATGTTCCAGGTCTGGGGCGCCAGGACTCAACCAGGCATGGAGGGCCTTGACACTTGAGTATCATCTTTGCCCCTGACCAAATTGAAGAATGTCACAACACTTGCAGGGGTCCTGCCTTCCCAGAAGGGCTAGTGACTCTCCTTGCTTGTGGGCCAAGGTTGAGTCACAAATTCATCGCTGAAACAACTGGAACAAGCTCAGACTAACCATCTGGAGTGAGATGTTAGAGGTCAATCCCCTATCCCCAGCTCCTCTTTTGCCTTTATTTCCAAATGACAGCACCACAGCATCCCAAGCTGACCTCTGCTGGAGAAAAAGTCCATTCCTCACCTACTTGATGTTCCAGCCCATTCCCAAGTGACCTCATCAGCAAAACATGGAGAATGATGTCTTTATACAGCTGACCCTCGAACTGCATGAGTTTGAACTGTGCAGGTCCACTTAGATGCAGATTTTCTTGTGAAAAGATGATGCAAACTTAGAGTACAGTTCTGTGTTTCTTTCACGATTTCTTATTATATCTTTTCTCCAGCTTATTTCATTATACTTAATACCTATAATATGCAAAATCAACTGTTTTGTCATTAATTAGATTTCCCATCAACAGCTAGCTATTGATGGTTAAGTTTTGGGGGAATCAAAAGTTATGCATAGATTATTCACTGCACAGGGTTCAGCGTCCCTCATTCCTGAGTTGTTCAAGGCTCAACTCTGTATAAATCCTGTGTGTGAATTGTGAAGGTCCAGTGTCACTACATTGTGGAACTTTCGGTAAACCCAATTGGGTATTTTCTCACTTGCCACAATCTAGGAATATCAGCCAGTGACTCTGGTCCCATTTGACAAGATCCCAGGACCCTGGGAGCTCATTCCCTTTAGGCCACCTTCCCTCTGTGTCAGGTTCCTACTTTCTGCCCTTCTTGACCTCATTGGCTCACAGCAGCCAAGGCCTTGGCAGGGTGGGAGCTGGTGGTGGGATGGTACTGACCATGCCTCACTGAGGTTGAGACCCTAAGCAGAGGTTTGAAGGCCATTGGCTATATCTGCAGTCAGGGGGATGCCGCTCATGGGGGCTGTGGTGGTGGAAGAACAGTTGAGGGGAGAAGTCAAATACTACCCCAAAATCAACAGTGACATAAGAAAATAAATAGATAGATAGAATGATAGATAGATAGATGGATGGATGGATGGATGGATGGATGGATGGATGGATGGATGGATGGATGGATGGATGGATGGATAGATAGATACATAGATACATAGACGCAAAGATAGATACATAGATAATTAGCCAGTGAATTGTGCCTGTGTCTAATTGCTCAAGTAGGGTCTCTAGTGTTTCAGAACACACTGTTCCCATTCCTCAGGGCCTGGCCAGTGGATGCCATTCTGTCTCTACTCCAACACTATGTCCCCTGCCCCTTCTAAGAAACAATTTTCCTACAAAGTCTGAGTTTATGTGCCCATGATCCCAGCCAGGCCCATACCACTCTGTAGGTGTGGTAACCCTTTTGTGTCTCCATTAAGGTATCAGCCTAGCGCTTAGACCCCCAGCTCCATCCCACCCAAAGCCACTGTTCCTGTCCTTCTGAGCTCGGAGACCTCACTATCAGGCACCTGCTTTCCAGCCAGGGCCCTCCCATCCCCTACTGCACCTCCCATTCCTGATCTCCACATGAAAGCAGTCACCAGTACCAGCTACCTTTCCATTAGCTCTGGGAGCTGCCCCTCCTTCCCCTCCTCTAGCCAGTTCTCCCAGGTGTGGTGGCCATATTCACACTGTTCCCCCAGATCATGCACTTTTGTTGAGCATCAAATGCCTGTAATGAGTTCCTTTCAGACAGTCAGACAGGTTGTCTCCAGGATAGCACCATACACCAAGACTCACAGGGGCTTCTCTCCATGCCTTTGTACATCATACCCTCCTCCCGGCACTGGGCAGAGCTTGGGGCCTGGGTACCAATACCAACCATCTTCAATGCATGGTACCTTGTGAGCAATCCCTGAAGCCCACTGGAGGTGGCAACCTGAATGTTCCTTCAGAATAACAAGACAGAGCTCCTGAGAAAATATTGTCCCACTTGTCACTGTCCCAAGCAGAGGGGGAACTTGGCGCTTAGAAACACCGGCATGGAGCAGCCCTGAGACCAGCTGCTCTGTCTTTCCAATTATGTGGACACTTAAGCCCTCTCTGCTTTGGTTTTTCAAACTGTATAGTGGACCTAAAAATATCACCTCCTTCACAAAATAGTTTTGAGAATTATATGGTTTAACATACAGCATAACAGACCCTCACACCTTAGCTGGTGTTCTCCATCACTTTCTGTACCCATTCAATTCCAATGAATACTTCTTTTTTGGTCAACAGTATTGCCCCGTTGTCCAAAAAAAGGTATTCATTGGAAATTGCCTAGAGTATTATGACCATCTGCCTTTTTTCACATAATCACTGATTTTAAAGTCAAACTCTGACTACCTGTAGGACATCGCTGATTGGGAAGCCAAGGTTAATTTTGGCCCGATAAATAACCTTTATGCTGAGGGTTTGCAGGAAATACTGCAGCTGATACAGTCTGACACATAGTAGATGCTAAACGAATATTTACTGGCTGAATCAACAAAACAAAAAAAAGTAATTTTTAAATATTTTAAAAATAGGTATTTGGAGAAAATAAAAAGAGGAGTTACGTGATGCAGAATGCTTTGGATAAAGAGGAGTCAGGCGAGGAAAGGAAAGTTAATCAGAGAGAGTGAAGTCACCAGAAACGGACTGTCTACAAGTTAGGAACATCTGAGGTAGAGAGCCAGCAAGTGTAAAGACCCTGAAGCAGAAAGCAGCTTTTCTCTGCTCCCGGGAAAGTGAGAACCGGGAAACCGGAAGGTGGAGAAAGGGGAGGAGGAAGAGAGCAAATAACCAGGAGATCATCCATGAGACAGGGTCCCGAGGACTTGGTCTGGAGGTTGTGCTTTGTTCTAAGTGGAGAATTTAAGCAGGGAGATGAAGAAAGCTTGTGCTCTCCTCAAAGTGCTCTGCGAACTGGGACCCCACACTAGAACGCTGGTGGCTGGTGGCTGGTCCAGGTCGCCCAGGTCCCCCCAGCAAAGGGCGAGAACCGGCGGCTCAGTTGGGGCCCCAGAACCTCCTCTTCCCACTGGGGTGTTAAGATGACGGTTGGCTTGACAAGGCAGCTCTTTTGCAAATTTACAGAGCTTTTAGGTATACTGCCTCCCTTACTCCTCAAAGCAGCCTACCGGGTGGCGTGGGAACATCGTCATCTTCACATGAACAAGCTGAAATTTGGCAAAGAGACAAACTCACTGGCTCATTCCAAAACCTTAGCGCTCACAAGCTTCAAGTGTGCTTCTCTGAGACCGCCCACCGCCCCCCCCCCCTTCCAGGCTATAGGCCAGGGCGCTCGGCCTAGGAAGGCCACTTCTTCACCTCAAGTAGCGAAGTCATTAGCCATTGCTTCTAAGTTCAAGTATCCTCACTGATAGAGCAAAGACCGCCAGCTGGTAGCCTATTTGTTTCTTAACTCGAATTACCATAAAGATTTTTTAATCAAAAGATTCCCCACGAAAAGGTGTGTTTGCCTTCTCTTGAGAAAAATAAACAGCATATCTGGCCATCCTGACCTTGGGCAGGCACGGTGCTTAGAACCTTCCCAAATCTCGCTACCCCCCCTGCTGCTGGCTTCACCAAAGGGCATCATGACCTCTATCTATGCTTTGTGGAGCTCACCTCTACCTTCCCCAGAGGGGAATACTGGCACTCGGGCCTCTGCCTTCTGGCAGAAGGCACATGCACCAGTGCCACAGGTGCCACATGGCCCAGTGACCCCCTGCCACCCATTAAAAAATGGTCCCCCAAGGTTAGGATGCAGGACCCTCCAAAGATGAGTTTACAAGCACAGGCTTTTGGGAGGCTGGAGTAGAAGGGACCCAGGATGCAGGTGTGGGAATGCCACAGAAGAACAGCCATCTCAAGGTTTGGGGGGTTCAAATTCATATAAATGAAAAGCAAGGGGTCCACTAAGAGCACTGACAAGCACCTATCCTGGGAGACAGGAAGCAACATTGTTCGTTGGCACATACATGTGCACATACACACACAGAGCCACACACATATAGTGATACATGTACACAGACAGGCATCCAGAAGTATGCTGGCCCCTAACTCAAAGGTACTCACAGACCCAGGCACACGGTCACACACTCTGGAGCCCACACAGAGCCCTGGTCTCCCTAATTGCATTTCTGAAAATGAGAAAGAGAAAATCGAATGACTCTCAGGCAGCTGCTGTTCCCCCACAGTGATTTCCCATCCTCCTTCTGATGGGCCTCGGCAACAGGGCAGCCCGAGTTCTCAACTAAGCACCAGACTCCTTAGCAACCCTCTGCAGGACGCACATTTCAGCAGGTCCTCAATCTGGCCTACCTTTGGGGCTCTGCCTTGTCCTGGCCACAAAGGCAATGATAGGAACTGCCCACTCACCCAGGGTTATAATGATGGTCTGAGCCACCGACTTGCTTACTAGGGCAGCCAAAACCCTCAGCATCTTCCAGGTCATCCAAACACTGCCCAGAGCATAGGATCCCAGCTTTTCCCTAGAGTTACCGAGCCTCAGGGTGCTGCCCATCCCTCTCAGCATCCCTGAACCTGATACCAAGGGTTAAGCAGCAGATCCACATAGGATACTTTCCTTAGGATCTGTACTACAGTGCTCAAACTCCCCTGACGTGCTCTGCAGATCCTCTGATGAGAATCTCCCCTCCAACACCTGCCAGTCACCCTATTCCACACAGCCTCTCAGACAGCGCCCTGGCAGAATGTCATAGTCGGCCATAATGTTATCTTCATCTCTGTGGCCCAGCTTACTCAAAGTAAGTAGACTACATTATACCAGGCACCGTGTAACACCTATACTCAACAGTGTCTAAAGGACCGAGGTCTTACTTTCTTGAATTCTCTGGAGCACAGGGAGACCTGAGAACTGCAGCCAGTGTAGTCGAAGACAAAGACCCTGAGTTCTAGAGGCAGCAAGCATGAGAGGCAACTTGACTCAGGATCCATGAGAGACTTGTCCACCAAGACTTCCCAACACTTGGCAGCAGGGAAATGGATGCCTCCAAAAGACCTCACTCTTATTAGAAATGAGGACTTGCCCTTATTGGACTCCAGGCCTCCACTCCCCTGACCTTGGACTTCAAGCTTCCTCAACTCTGGGACACAGACTTGAAGGATCTTGGGGCCTTGGACCTCAGCCTTACTGACCCCTGGACTTACTGGACCCTGAACCTCAACCTTGTTGGACTTTGAGGAGCCTCAGGTGTTGCCTCCATCCTTCACAACCTGCACCCTTACACCTCCTCTAGCCATCCACTTTCACCACGTTCTGGTTCCCACTGTAGCTCCAGCCTGCTCTGCCTGCTCTCAGGGAGGCTGAGGCTCCTGCAGCAACGCCTTCTGCAGAAGCCCTACTCCACCAAGCAAGCTGTCATCCTGAAGAAAAAATAAAAACCTCCCATCTCACTTATAACAAACTTGGTCTGTTGTGCAACTTTGCAGTACAGAATGTGCATGTGCCCAATCTTCCCGCTGTTGCATAATTTTCCAGCTGTTTTCAGGACTATTTCATTCTTCGTCTGGCATATTTCACAAGCCATATATAAAAATCAGATAATGTAAATATAAAGTCGAGCATATGTGTGCAATGAAACGACAAGTGTGAAGTGAAGAAAAGGAGGTGGGGGACCAGGACTTAGCAAAAAGGCAGATGAAACAAGTGTAAACATTTTGAATGCCACCTTCTAGAAGTCTGGGATAGAAAATGAATGTGGACTCAATTGAAATTTAAAGTAAGATGTTCGTCCAGTAAAATCACTTTCAACTTGGGGGTGTTTGATTTTTCCTTATCTAGAATCAGTAGGTTTCGGTATTTTGCTTTGTTTTCTAGAACAGCCCCCAAAACTCTACTTTTTTTTTTTTTTTTCAAAGAAATTCTGTGGGCATCTTTTTACCAAACATTTCTTAACAGAACAACCTGAGATGCTCCTGTAAGGGCCAAAAAGGCATCAAGATGACAAATCCCCATCATAGCCTCATGGTCTGTGAGACCCACTCACATTTGGGGGCTCTGCATTTCCTTTTCATGGGATTTTTCAGTTTATGCTTGGTCCACCTTGTTTCCTTTTCACACAGGAAAACCCTCTTCTCCTATCACCAGGATCTGTCCAGAATGACTCATGTGGAGGGAGGTAGCTGAGCATAGCAACCAGCCATGCCCAGGGAGTCTACATCCCAAGCCAGGCAGAACTCACCCAGTAGACACATTTGGTTGGGACAGAACAGTGATTTTTTAAAATAGAATTAGATACATACATATAAAAGTTAGAAAATTTCAGGGTACAAATCTGAATTCTTAATAAAGTACCCTTGCAAATCTGGGTTTGTCTACCAATATGGCAACTACATAGGTCAAGAAGGGGCTGCCCCCTTTATTTCCACTCCTTTCTCACCCAGCTCAGTTAATTTTTGCCCCAAGAATGCTGTCTCAGTGACCCAGGACCCAGGGTGGAAGGTCTCACTGAAGCAACTCTCTTGACTAGGTGAGTTTCTGCTGTACCTGGGACAGCCTTGCTCCACATCAGCTCCTCTTGGTTCCAGGGTGAAAGAAAATGGCTCCCAGAGGAAACTCATCTCATGGTGGAGGTCAGAAGCTTCCAGACTCAAGCCAATATACCACCCTTGCCACCCACATTCCCTTCACCTGGCAAATGGCACAGCCCAGCCCACATGACCGAACCTGACACTGTCTCCAGACCTGAGAGAGAAGCTGCAAAGTCTCACAGCAATGAATGTGGATACATGAAGTGAAGAATGTCCAAAACGCATATGTATCCAGAACCTCCAAAGGGGATCTTATTTAGAAAGTGGACCTCTGCAGCTATAATTACTTGAGATGAAGTCATACTAAATTAGGCTAGGACCTTAGTCCATGTGACAGATGTCTTCTGAAGAACAAGAGTGGAGACACAGAAAGAGACACACCCAGAGAGAATGTTTCAAGAAAACAGAAGCAGAGGCACAGGGGCAGGGCTACAAGTCCAGGTTGGAGCAGGCCTCAGCCACTGGCTGTGGAGAGGCTGGCACCAAGCAGATTGTTCTTCAGTGAAGATGCCAGCCTCACTGACACCTTGACTTTGGACAGCTGGTATCAGAACTGTGGAACAACAAATACATTCCCATTGTTTTAAGTCACCCAACTTTACAGTGATTTGTTACAGCAGCTCTAGGAAACTAGTACAGGGTGGGTGAGGAACTGGGAATAATGATATCATCTTCCACAGACTTCCCTCTTGAACATGATTATTCAAGACATTCCTATGTATAAAACACACTCATTCCCACACAAGATACCCAATCATGCCATCAAGCTTGAAGTTCAGAATATTTTATTGTAAGTCAGATCTAAATGCATCTTCTTCTATCCCAGAGATCTGCAAGACACCCTGCCATTATCATCCCCTTTTGACCGCCCCCAACATGCCATGGTAGAGCAGAGAAAGAACTATCCAATAAGCTTTTTCATTCAAAAAAGAGTAGGATGGAAAGCCCCAAATGGACACTGGTACATAGCAATTCTGAATGCTATTAGAAAAACATTTCTCAAAGACAAACATTTCCAGGAAGGCAGTGTTTTATGATTAGGATCCAAGTCCACACCCAGGCTGGATCCTTGGTCTTCTTGGCTTTGTTCTCCAAGGGATCCTTCCTTCTCTATCATTTTCCTTCAGAGAAAACACTGGAAAACATGCCCTCTGTCAGTCTGTTTCTTATCTATAGAAGTATTGGTGACCCAGAGATTATTTTTCTGTTTAAAACAACCTTTCTCTTTTAGTCTGGCTGTGTTGGCTTTAGTCAATACAACTTGCTCAGAAATTGGGAGTTTCCAGGGTGTTTGATTACTTGTGACGAAAGTCATACAATTTAAAACATGTTTCTTTATAGACTTAGATACAGGTATTACAGGCAGCTTTGGCTCCTGTAAGACACACCACCAATCTTTCCAGTAACAACTAAACATCACTTAATTTTTCCAGAGGCCTGAAGAGGGGTATGAGAACCATGCTTTTAGTTGGCACTAAGACCCCAATCCATATCTTAACCACTCATTTGAGTTGACTCTTCTCAGGTTGTGTCTTAATTTGAGAATCTTGTATTGGATAAATATTAGACATAGCTTCATTTTCAAATCCAGTGAACCCTAGATCTTTCAGACTCTTTTTATTCCTTCTCAATTCTGAGAACATGCCAAGTAGTTCTTAGGTGCTCTCTTTAAAATTCCATATCAAATGCAGGTAGCAGGAAATCACTAGTGCCTTCAACATTTTCCCCAGACACTCCCAACCCAAGGTTAGGAGTGCAAATCTATACTTCAACCTCCAAGTTGTTGCAAGTAACAATTTTAGCAAACTGTCCACCATACTTTCCCCCACTCTGTAACATGGGCTCTTACTTTTCAGCCTCCTATAACATTTCTGACTGCAAACCAGATGGTACATCTTGTAGTTCTCTATTTTAGACCCCAATTTCTATAGCAGTTGTGCATGGCCATAACACTGGACAAAACCACCTGGCAACTTAGAACCACAATAATACAGTTTCAGGCTCACTGCACTGTTTCTTACATGTAGCACCTGGGGGTCCAGGCTGAGGAGGCAGCACTCCAGAAGAAGCTCATCTCATGGAGGGATTAAATGCTTCTAGAAGAGTGAACCTGAAAGTGAAATGTCACTTGATACCCAGGCTCCAAACAAGCCTTTTCATTCACATCCATGGGTCAGGCACTATATTCTCCATTCTAGAGGGAGAAACCACAAAGTAGCTCAACATAGGATGGACACAAGAGGGGGTGAAGGCTGGGCACTCAAGGCAATCCAACAGAGCTTAGATTTAATTTTCCTTCTTTGGCATTTTTCTCATTATGAATGTACTAGTTGTGATAACAAGCAAAACAACTACAAGTCATGTGAAGAAGATGCAAGTATCTCTTCCCTGTGAACTTCTCACTTGTCTGTCCTTGTGACTAGAGAAGATTGGAACAGATGATATACAGATAACCCAGGGAAAGGGCAGGAGCAAGAAATAACCAGGGAAAGGGTCTCTGTATCCTTTTGGTTTACAGTAACCTACCCACAAAACTTTCCCCCACTCTGTAACATGGGCTCTTACTTTTCCGTGGGTCTCTGACAGGTCTCTAGAGTTTCTGGCCCGCTTCTAGTCCTGGGGAGGCAGGAAGGGTCCTTGCACCTCTGGGTTTATTCATGAATAGTCCCTCAACCCCAACACCATCCTCCACACAAAGTCCCTGGTTTGCTGTTGGGTTTCTGTTCCCACTGGTGTCCTGAAGCTGCAATAACAAACCACCCACAACTGAAAGTGACTTAAAACAACAGAAAGGTATTTTTTTCCATTCTGGTGGCTACAATTGTCAGGACAGTATTTCCGCTGGAGGCTCAAGGGAAGAATCCTTCCTCACCTCTCCCAGGTTCTGGTGGTTGCTGGCATCCTTTGGTTTGTGGTCACATCTCTCCAACCCCAGCTTCTCTTCTGCAGTCAAGTCTCTCACTGTGCCCTTTATAAGGACACTTATAATTGTATTTATGGCCTACCTGGACAACCCAGAATTCCCTCACCTCAAAACCTTTCATTTAAACATACAAGTAAGAACTTTTATACAAAATAAGGTAACATTCCCAAAGTCTGGGAGTTAGCTAATACCACACCCTGAATTAGGAGAGGCAAGTCAGTAAGTTGGGGTCTTGTCTGTAAGATGCAGAAGAAAGGCACAGGGTGAGAGGTCATGGCATAGGTAGAAGTAAACAGTATGAACATGCATTGTGTGTTTCAGAAATTATACCAAATTTTGCCTACATTCCTTCCTCGGGGACCGGAGGGATCACCAAAGGGCACAGGCAGTTTCTCTCTGTTCTCTGAACCTACAATTAAGTCCAACTCAGGCACTGCTTTTTCCTAATGAAAATGTCTTTTATCATTGGAGCTGACCCTGTAATAGGAAAGCCCTGCTTTGATGAAATCAGTTCTTTAAAATGAAACATTTTATCAAAAGCCATAACATGATCCCTGTGAAATTAAACCGGGAAGACAGACATTCTCAATGCCCTAGACGCTGGTTTTGATTTTTCAAATTGTCAGTTAAATTAAAGTTGGGCCATGGAGACTCAATACCCAACTTGCCTTCCTGGAAGGAAATGCTCTGATAAGCCTCCCACAACTCACCTGCCTCTTGCAAAGCTCTTGGAGGTTGGATGCAATTCTCCCCTGCAGGTTCATTTTAGCTCTGAGGCTGGAAGCCAGAAAGCCATTGTTGGTTCAAGAACTATTTATTCAGTGTCAGTTCCCATCCTAGGAAAGCAAAGAGACCCTGTGTAGCCACATGAAGGATCAGAAGTTGATAAGGACAGTTGGATCAATCATGCTTAAGTTGCAATTGGGTGCAAAGGAGGGAGACAAGTACCAAGGGCTACATACAGTCAAATCAAGGGACAGTGACCCATAGAGGACAGATCGCTGTCTGTGGGGTCTTCCACCCATGCGCACAGTTGCAAAGAGACCTCAGGTTCCAAAAGAAACATGAAGTTTCTTTTACAAGGGAAAATAAAGAGCTTAATGTAGCCACAAGGGGCCAACTACTAACCCAGGTAGTGTCCATCCAAGAGGCTGAGTGCCAGCTACCTATTACCAGGCATGTGGAAAGTAATGATGCTCAAGAGTGGTCAGCAGGAATAAACCAGCAACATCACTCTTAGAGACACCAGACCTGGGGCCTTTGGTGCTCCTGTCAGGCAATGTCAGAGACAGGACCAGAGACCAGTCTCTGCAAAGGTCTTGGCTTTTCTTCTTCAATGATTAGTTGCTGAATGCAGCTGCTGGGCCCCTTCCTTTTTCAGAGGCCTTCTCTTCACCCTCAGAGACTTGAACAGTTCTTTTTAGAGGCTGAGGTATACTTTGGAGAGTGGAGCCCATGCTTTTCTCAACTCCCTCCATAGTTGGTTTAAATCCACTTTCAGGGTGCCCCACCTAAGAGTCTAATTGGTGCATTTTTCATTCCCATGGCAGATTGAACTATTTCAGTGAGCCAAACAACCTGTTGTTCATGCCTGCAAATAAAGGAATTGATTGTTTCCCCAAAATTAAAAATGCAGAGATGGGTTGATTGTGGGCATCTGAAATGATGCCCCCAAAACCATTTTTCCCAGAATCCCTCTTTTCCTCTTCATTTGGGGTGCTCCATTTTCAAATAGAAATTTCCATTCAAATAGAATTCTCCGTGGGAAAACTCTGTTCATTTAAATGGCACTAAAAGTAAAGAAGCAGTCCCTGCCTCTGCTGAAACCTAAGCTAAAACAAAGGGTTTGAAAGTTAAGAGAACTGTGCTGAAGGGTCTCCCGGCCACAGGAAATAGATGATTCATACAGCACCCACTTTCAGGAGGCCCAGGACACTGTGGCTCAAAAGGCAACCCAAATATGGTCTGAAGAATGCTCCCAGGAGACAGTCTGCCATCATCACATTCTTCCTAACCCCCAAGTCAGTCAACAAAAAGAGTGACCAGGATAGCACACTTGTGATCACAGTGGCTGTCAAGGCAACAAACAACACCAAATCATTCTGACACTGAGGTGGCCAAGATCAAGACCCTGATCAGACCTGATGGACAGAAGAAGGCATACATTCCACTGGCTCCTGATTATGATGCTTTGAATGTTGCCAACAAATATGGGATTAACTAGCGTGAGTCCAGCTGGCTAATTCTAAATATAAAACTTTTCATCATTAAAAAAGTTTAAAAAGTCTCCTCACCCATGAGGAGGTGTCACAGCTCCAGTTTCAATTCTCACAACCTCCAGCCCTCTAGGGAAACAGACTGCTTCTCCAAGAATTCAGACTGATTCTCAAGTATCCTATGGACCCAAACAGGACTAGGTACCCATCCTTGCACCCAGCGTATGAGATGCACTGAGAGGGGAGGGCTGGCCATGTTCCTCACCTTCAACCAGGCCTGGGTCAGCTCATCCCAACCACACACCCACAGAAAAAGAGTACAAATGGACGCAAAATAATGCATCCCCTATGCCACCCTCACTGTTCCACCTCAGAGAATGTCTACCGTATCACAAGAGAAGTTAATTCTTATAACTTGGATTGTCTGGTTTAATAGCAGCCTTGCCAAACCCAAGCTGCCATAACAAAAAATCACAGACTGAGTAACTTCAACAAGTCATTTATTTTCTCACAGCTCTGAAGTTGGAAGGCCAAGGCGAAGGTGCCAGCATGGTTGGGTTCTGGTGAGGCCTCCTTTTCCAGTTTACAGGCCACCTTCTCCAGGTACCATGTAGAGAGAACAAAGACTGTGGTATCAATTCCTTTTTTAACAAAGATGCCACTTCTGTCAGATCCAGGCCCACCCTTATGACCTGGTTTAACCTTAGCACCTCTTTTAAGCCCAATCCCCAAATACAATCACACTGGAGTATAGGACTTCAACATATGGACTGGGGGTGGGTGGGAGGGGGGAGATTGGAGGTCACAGGTTATCCATAATAATGGCCAGACTAATAGGTTAATTTCTCTTCCTAGATCCAGTGTGCATCTGGCATAAAATCTCATGAAGTACCAGTTTAACAGGTAAGTGAGGAACCATCCTAAAACAAATAGGAAATGAAGGTCAAGGTCATCCTCCCATATACCCCACCAGTTAACTTAGCCCTGTTTCAGGGCAGCCATTGCCTTGGGAAGGAGGGAGCTTTGGGGCAGTCTAACTCCACCCTGGCCTTGGACACCAGCCCAGCAGCTGTACTCACTTCCTTTTTGAATCTAGTCCAGAACCCCAAACTGGGGTCCACTTGCTCACCTCAAAACCACCTGTATCTTTGACCTCCTTCCATATCTCTGGTGACCCCAGCTTCAGTCCATATTATGAACATGGGAAGCTCTTTGGAGCTCTGTTTGTGAAAGATAAAATCATGTTGTGATACCAACAACTACCAATTCTAACTAGCTAACCTATCGCAGCCATCCCTCCACGATGGAAGTTCCAGAAATCTGCTGCCCTCTCGCAATAGCTTTTGCAAAGTTCAAAGTTGTGATTGTTCGTTCACACCATATTTATTAACATCTGTAGGTTTTCTCCAAGGGTGCATACATAGTCCCAAGTGGTCTGATATAAACATCCCTATTTCCTTCATTTGGGGATTTTATTTTTATAGGATAAAATCTGAGATGGGATTGCCAGGTTCAAGACAGAGCATACTTTGAGCTTAACAGATCTCA
This sequence comes from Uropsilus gracilis, assembly GCA_004024945.1. Lineage (NCBI taxonomy): Eukaryota > Metazoa > Chordata > Mammalia > Eulipotyphla > Talpidae > Uropsilus > Uropsilus gracilis. The sequence goes on from PVHY01008631.1 coordinate 32,525, forward strand.
CCAGATGGTTTTCCCAAAGGACTGAACAATCCCCATTTCCATTAGCAGTGGCTAGATGTGGCCCTTTACCCACATCTTACAGCTCAGGAAGTCACTATCTATCATATGTTTGCCAATTCTTTACCATAGCACTTCACTGTTTTTAGTCTGGCCCCCAGAATGGAGGCTAAGTGTGGTCATTTCCAGGTTCCTGTGGTACCCCCTATAGACACTGAAAGGTCAGAGAAGTCCTTCCTGAGGCCACAAACTCTGAAGAGCATTAACTAAAGGAGGTTGAAAGAGAGGAAGAGAAGTGGAAAGGAGGTGGGGAGACTGAGAGGATTCAGATGGCTACCAGAAGAGCAGTGGTATGGATGGAGTGTAGTAGAGGCCTGGCAGGGAGGAGGCAAGCTGTGATCAAGAGCAGCCTCTGGGACAGTGGCCCTGACTCGCCATTTAAATGTCTGTAAAGGGGCTTCCTGGGTTCATGTATGGAGCTCACCCTCATTCTAAACCAACTTTCTCACCCACAAACCATCACTTTAGGTATGCCCCTTCCTCTCAGAGCCTCGGTTTTCCCATCTGTAAATTCAGGAGGCTTGCCCAGTTGATTTAAGCATTTTAGCTCCAAGGTATTATGAATCATCCAGCAAAAACCTGAACAAGCAGCCTCATCATATAAATATTAATTAGAAGATATTTTAAAAGGCCATGGGAACCTCAAGAAGAAACGGGTAGCAGCAGATTCCCGAGGACCACTTCAGTGAACCTTGGCTGTGGCACTCATTCTTTCAAGAATGTGAATGTGTTGGATGCCAAAGGGAGGGTTTGTGAGAGCATGGTATCAATGCACAGGGTGCTATGAGGCAGAGGTGGGGTCCTGACGAGACGTGCAGACTTCTGGCCACAGCAAGGACCACAGGAGTTGTGGAGCTGGGAGGAAGCTCCAAGAATGTGTCTACTGCAGTGCCTACAGTGACTCTTCCCAGCTAGCCTGCCCCTCCATGCCAGATGCCCACTTCTCCCCACTGAAAGGAAGAACAGATATCACAGAGACACAATGCAACCCCTTTTACCAGGCAGACAAAAAAGTATTTTATTATTGAACAAGATCAAAAGAACAAATGTACTGGGCAAAATATCTAAATTGAAAAGATACATTTGACATGTAAAGTGACTGTGAGATTAATTATTACCAAAGGACATTCCCAATAAGAACATGAAAGAAGTCCGCAAACTGGATGATCAACAATCTGGAGTGTCCAGTCAAACCGTGAAGACCTTCCAGCTCCTGTCAATAAATCTAACACTGCTTCCTGCCAGACTCAACACCGTTTGGCATTTCCTCTGACAAGATGTTCAGAAAGGCCACTAGTGGATTAAATCGGACTCCTCTGAACCTGTCTTCCTCAACCACCCAGATCATTAGTGAAAAGGTTCATGGATCCCCTGATATGCCAAAGACAGCGTTTCAGGGGCTTGATTGTGCTCTGTCCATGTCCCCCACATAGATTATGGAGATGTAGACCCACAGCCCTGCAGAGAAGCTGAGCTGTCCTGAGCGGTTCCAATGCATGTAGAGAGTGGGGGGGGGGGCAGGCAAGGACAGTGTCATCAGTATTATTTAGAGTTGGACATCATAAGGAGCTCCCCACAAGCATCCTCACTGCCATGGTAAGGTATTTTCTCAGCCTGTGCAGCCAGACCTGGCCACAGCTGCCCCCAGCTCTCTCTTTTCTGGGTGAGGGTCCCAGCCCACATTGCCTTTTAGTTGCCAACAATGAGACAGGTCAGGTGATACACTTCGTCTGCTTTAGCACCAAAATCTTCTGAGCCTCACTTTCTCTCCCCATCTGAAAGTGAGCATCATATGGGTCCAGGATGAATGTGCAGGGTGGTGAGGGCCAGAGGCAATTAGGAAAAAAGTCTGTCTACTGCAGAGCACTGCTCAGGGCTGGCTCCCAGAGGCTGGTCCTCAGGCTCCAGAGACCAAAACTATAGAAACCCATGGGTAGGGAGATCCCACGGGTTACTGTCACCAGACATTCTGTCCACAGATCTAGGATCCCAGACTCATTGTGACCACAGACATAGAGAGAGAGGGTTCAGAGGCACTCACTCTAGGGAAGTGCTGTGAAACTGTTGGTAAATATTATTCTGCCTTCCCAGGCCACTTGCAAGAGGGATTTTTTAATTTGTAGCTCCACAACTCAACATCGGGGCAACACAGGATGAGTCAGAGTTACAGCAACAAAAGTCAACCAGGAAACACATTCTTACTGACCCCCTCCCCTTACCAGCCTACCATAGGTGGAGGGGCAGGAGTCAGCCCAGTCAGAGGTCCCCAAGATACCATCACCCCACCTCCTGGTCACAGTGCGGCCCCTGGTCCTGTCAGAGCTTCCCACTAGCCCAAAGCTTATTCTCCTTAGTGGCTTATGTGCTTGGCAATTCACTGACACAGAATGTCCAAGATGAAGCCATCTATGCCAGAAACAACCAACAGGTGATAGGCACCTATTTTCATGGCAAAAATGAGTTTATTAAAGACTAGTTTGTTTGGATTACAGTTCAGGAACTGCAAGCTATGGCAGGCAATTCCAAAGAAACAAGTGAAAAATTTGCTTTTATAGAGCAAAGGAAGGAGATAGAAGGGACTTTTCTAAATGAAAGCTCATTGGAAGAGAACAAGAGTCCAGGGAGACAGTGACTTCTCACTGACTGTGTTGCAACACTTATCTGCACAACTATTGCTGGCCAGATTCACCCTTCTTTGGGGCAGTTGAGTAGACCACACTTCCTGTTTGAAAGCATAAGCGTGTCACCTTCCTATGGGGTATGCAAATGGCAGCAATGATGGAAAGAGTTCCCGCTAAAAGTTTCCTGACTAGTTGTAGATGAGATTTCTGTTATCAATTTTCACACAAGTTCCAAACTTTCATTTCCTTCCCCAAATGACTTCTCTTATCATGTTCCTTTCTTTTCACTATGTAGCACCAGGGTGCTCCCAATGAGAAAAGCTGTTCCAGGAATCTGACTCTGGGTTACATCCTTGAGGCCCCTCTACTGATCAAGGGAACTCACAAAACCAGGCCAGCCAAAAACAGGTCAGCCCTCTTCCCCCTTTTGTTGGATGAACAGAAGGCCAGAAGTGGCTTGGCAGGAACCTCCTTTTCTTGGGGCAAGTATAAGGATAGCCTCATCCATGGGGCACCAGTCCCAATAGGTGTAGCTCTCAGCTGCTTGTGGGAGTTCTACAGCTGGCCAAGTTGGGGCCAGAGGAGATGATAGCCAGCAGACTCCTTCCTTGGAGGCTCAGAGTAACATTCTGGGTGAGTTTTCCTACTGCTGTCACATCACAGCCAATCTAGGCACGCTCCACCTCCAACTCTGAACTCCAGTCAGATATCGGGACCACTGGGGATGCCTTCAGATGGCCACTCAGATCACTCTCTTGGATGTTCCCTCTGTCTAGTGACATTCTTGCAGCTGCTCCAAGCATATTGTTGTCCTCACCCCCTCACCTCCGGCTTCTGATCCACAACCCACACTACAGAAGCCCTGGAGCCTTGCTTCCTCTCTCCCTCACTACCACTGTCTTTACCTTGTCTGTGAATTGAGCCAGTTTCTTCCAGACCTACTGGCTCCAACCACATTCCCCTGCTGTGCCTTCTGCAAGCCCTGCTTTGCAACTCTCAGCCCTGCCCCAACTCTCAGAGGACACCGGAAATGTCTCTATGGTGTTGCTCACCTAGGGTGCTTCTTTCATCTGGAACTCCCACCTCTAGTCTCTGCTCCAGTCCTACCCCAAACCTGGGCGACGCTGGAAGCCTCTCCAACAGCTAGGGAGACACAGGATACACGGGAAAATCATCAGTCAGCAGCTGTCATTCAGCTGGGAAGAGCATTGCCACACCCTGGAAATGGCATCATCCTCTCCCAAACTACTAAGGGATATAAACCAGAGCAATGTGACCTATTAGATCTAAAGAAAGTCATTTGGAGTCTTAAGTTTTTCCAAGGGGCAAGGAGTCTGATGCTGCCTACTTTCTCTTCCCAAGCGTGGAGATGGAGGGGGTGAAGGCCTGGCTCGTCCAGTGATGTCAAGTTTGAGATTCCTTATTTCATCACCTCAGGAGCCAAGTCTGATACATGATAGCCATAAAGGAAAGCAGTAATCAGACCCCACCTGGGGGTGCTCCTATGCCCACATTCACAATTATCACTGTGGAACCAGCAAGAAGGAAAAAGAGGTGGGGCTGGAATATGGGGCTTCCCTCTCCCCAAATCAGGTTGTAGACTTTAAGGGGATAGGTCCAGAACCCTGAGCAGTTCAGGTTCCCAGCCCTAGCCCCTTCCTCACCTCTATGATCTATGTGCTGGAACAGTTGGTCTGCCTCCCTGACACTTGTGATTCCCCACTACCCATATCACAGAAAGAAATTGAGAAGGAAATGGTAGTCCTCCCTCCTAGTACCTTTTGCAGTAGTCTGGTTTAGAGAATATAGGGGCCCCTCCTTCACCAAGTTGCTGAGCCCAGATGCCCTGCTGGCCCACTACTTAAGTTTTAGGAAGTCATTAAAAAGATGAGTCTAAAAGAAAAAAATCTATTAAAAACAAAAGGAACAATCTACATACCCCACGAGTCAGCAGTTCTTCTAGCTACCTTGGTGAGAAAATGCTGCTGGGGTGCCCAAGGGAGCCTGCTCGTGATTGCTGTTGGCACTGTTGTGTGCAACAGCCAAGTACTGAAGGAAGAAGTCCAATTAATAGCTGAATTAGCTACCCCCACACTGAGGAGGGTTGCAGCCCCCTGCCCAGATCCACTTTCACTCTGTCCAGGAGAGACGCACGTGGCAGAGCCTGGTACTTGTGATGACCAACACCTATACCTCTTCCTCCTTCTTCTCCTCCTCCTCCTCCTGCTCCCCTTTCTCCTCCCCTCTTCTTCTACCTCCTCTTGTTCATCTTCCTTCTCCTCCTCTGCTTCCTCTTCCTTTTCCTCCTCTTCATTGTCTTCTTTCTCCTTCTCTCAGGCTCAGCACCACAGCCATACCTTTGGAAGCCCTTGGTTCACAAGTCCCTGCAGCCAACCCCTTTGTAAGGGCATCTGATCCTGAGTGTTCCATTCACAAACTCAACACCTGCCACCCACCCTGAGACCAAGCGCTGAGAGTGGCACTAACAACAGTATGATTGATGACACTTGCATGTGTGTGTCTGCCAGGCCCACTGTAGCAAAGCACCAGACCAGGGACTTAAACAACAGAAATGATTTCTTCCTGGTGCTGGAGTCTGGACGATCAAGATCAAGGTGTCAGCGGGGTTGATCTCTTTGGCTATCTCTCTCCTTGGCTTGCAGGTGACCATCTCCTCCTGTGTCCTCCCATAGTCCTCCTTGCAAGTGCATCTATCTTAATCTCCCCTTCTCCTAAGGAAACCAGTTATATAGGAGGAGGGTCCACCTTAGCGCACTCATTTTGAGTGCACTATTTCTTTAAAGACCTGATCTCCATATAAAGTCATGTTGTGAAGTATTAGAGGGTGTTAGGACTTCAATGTATGAATTCAAGGAGTCAAAATGTAGTCCATAACACCTGTCAAGTACATGTGGTATGCAATGTTCCGTCTTCATGCTCTATCATTTATCTCATTTAATTATTTCAACAAACCCCTGAGGTGCACATTATTTATATAACATCATGCTACAGATGAGAAAACTGAGTGAGTGCCCAGAAGGTTAGACAAGGTCGTGTGACCTTGGACTACCATAGCACTACCAGCCTCCCATTGCTGCAGTTACTTTGTTTTCTCAACTTCTCAGAACCTCTGCTCCTCCTTTTCTTTGGCAGGCCTTGTCTGCCCCCACCCCCAGAAGGAGGGTAGGAATGGGTTGCTTCCTCCCTGATGTCTGCATAGAGAAGGCACCAGGTGAGGGACTAATGACCAGAGTGTCATGTTCAGGCCAACATGTTCCCTGTCCTTTAAGGACTGCAGCCCTCCAAGGGATTCCTCTTTTCAAAGCTCAGCAGAGGATTGAGCCCTCTGGGTCCCAGGCAGCCAGCCCCAGATCCCCTGTCCCAGGCCTTCCCAGACACAGAAACCTGCAGAGCCGTTCGGTAAAAATCAATGGCATGGCCAGCCAGCAGCTGGGTCTCCAGCTTCCCAGGGCTCCACTGTATCCCAGCAACCACACGCACATCCCCTCATCTGCGGATTCCTGAGAAGATGCTGTTCTCAGACACCAGAGCCCTGCCAGAGCCCTGGCTTGAGCCATCGAGCTGCAGCCTTTGCACAGTCTCCTGGGTGGAGACTGATCCCCACTAGGATGTGTCTGAGAAAGGCAGCCAAGTCAAAGACCCTACCAAGTGGGGCCCTTGGATTCTGCTACCCTCCTGGAGGGCAATTAGTCTTCTTAGATCAGGGCAAGCACCAGGAAGACCTGTCTGATAAATGAGCAGCTAAGAGTTAACAAGAGGCTATAAATAGATACCAGCGCAGGATGCTTTATGGCGATGCAGCTACTTGATTCGGAAAGGTTCTATCCTCATGCTGGAGATGAGCCAGAGGGTTGGCTGCAGCAAACCCAGGTGAGATTCCAGGCTCATACCCTCCTGATCTGGTCAGAGCTGCTACCAGGCATCCACCTGTGTGGCCAGGCACACACAGAGCACAGGTTGCCTAGAGGCAGTGAGCCCTTCTTTTGGCAGTCTTCCAGGTGGCACTACCAAACAAAGACCCCTGGGGGAGGTGGCAGCAGGAACTCCCCAGGGCGCCACTGGATGGGACTGCCAGTCCTTCCTGTCCTGTCCTTCCAGAGTCACATATTTCATCACCCTACTTTCCTATTTGTTCCATCTTGTTTGTTGTGTTAGTTAATGCTATTTATTTCTGCTATTAACTTTTTTATATTTTTGTAGTTCTTTTCCTGTTTTAGCTCAACCTATTATTGTGGAAGTAGTCAACTCATTTCATCTGACTTATTTGTTTTCCTTTTCTTTTTTTTTTAATAATATACATTTTTATTGTGTAAGTTTTGTTTATATTTGCCTTTTCGATGTTCCTACCCCTCCCCCATCTCTCCATCTCCTCTTTCACTGCCATCTATTGTTTAATTTTTAGTCCCTTGGGTTCTTACTCTTCTTTCCTGTAGCAATGTCCTTTTGTCTGGTGTGGACATGGTTTCCTGGGACACAGTGGCCTATGTGTAGTTTTCCAAGTGTCTTTTTGCTGCTGGCCATTAGTTCACACACAATTGTGTTCTTTCAGTGCCTCCTCCTTCCTTCTGGTTGGCTGCTCCGACCCATCTTCTGTCATATTTTGCTCCTTCTTTGTTTTGTAGTTCTGGTTGCTGGCATTGGGAGTGTTTCTCCCGGCCAAAGTTTGTGCACCCATTTTTTTGATCGAGGTCCTGGCAGATGGTTGGTCCGGTTCATCATGGAGCCAACTGCCCGTCTATGTGGCTTTCTTCACCCCCTAAAGTGGGAGGGTCCTTTGCTCATGCTGAAGGCATCTCTGAACAGGAAATTCCATTCCCATCATTGTAGATCTCAATGGTTGTATTTCTGAGGTAGTTTGTCTCTATAATCAGTCTTATAGTCCTGTGTCCCATGGATCTGACATGTTCGTTGTTCCAGAATACTTCTTTGTTTTTCACCTCTGTATTCATGTGCAACTGCTGTTGAATTGCTGATTTGGTTGCTTCTGGTAAGGGTTGAGTGGATTTGGAAAAGATCATAGGGAATGACCCCTACCACCCACAACCCTCTACTAGCCCTCTCCCTCCCTCCCCCCCCCCTGCTGTGAGCCCTGGGGGGAGGGGGCTCAGGGCCCGGCAGCATAGCTGAACCGGGCATGTGGGTGGGGTAACCCCCACTTTCCCAGCCACCTCGTGGTACAGTGACTTGGGGGGCACCCCCAGCCACTGCCCACCACCCTGGCATGCAGCAGGGCCCCCCTACTTTGCATTCCCTGAACCCCAAAAGGAGCGTGGCAAGCTGGGCAGCTAGGGGCTCAGGGCCCGGCAGCATTCCTTTTATTTACAATATTTTGGTTAATTTCTAAGAATCTTTTTCACTTGGCCTTGCCCATGGCAGCAGAGGGAAGGGCCCAGCTTTAGAAGACTGGCAGATTTTGACACAGACATGACTGGGTCAGGCTGGTGATCTGTCACATTGTCTCTGGGCCTTAATTACCTCACAAGAAAAATGGGGCAAGACAAACCTATAGGAAGGCACTATGTAGAATTGTTACCAGAATGGCAAATAAAGAATCTAATTTGCCTTCTTCAGAGTTTGTTCACCTAGGTACATGGTCACTGCCAATGGACACTAATACACAGGCCAGGAATCTGGGCTGCCAGTGCAATCACCACAATTATGGGGTCAGTGATTTTCTTTCTTTCTTCTCCACAAACCAGCAGTTGTGAAGAGGGTCCCAGTCAAAAGGCAAGGAATATGCAGGAGGGAAGGTAGTCAGTGTGCAGTCCAACAGAACCAGGCTACCCCTGATCACCTGGGATACTGCCTGCCTCTGGCCAAGAGAGGAGCTATCAACCAGAAGTGGCCTGCTGCAGAATCAAACCAGTCAGCCTTCCCTTGTGCTTTTTAACTGGATCCATGGCACAAAGCCACTTTTTCCTGGAAAGTCGGAAAATATGTGTCTGCAAGTGTCATCAGCCTAAAGGAGAAAGAGCTGGCCTAAGGGAGGTCCCAAAGATGGACAAAGATGAGTCTGGTCATGCCCACGATGGGCCAGGTGCCTTAGGTTTAGCAACAGTTTGGTTATAACAGCTCTTGAGGTGGTTTTGAAGCCGTGACCCCAATATGGACAGTGTTATTTGTCAGTAAAACTTAAGCATTGCCATTATGTGTCTGAAAAGCACAGAGGTTAAAAATGACCTGAAACCAGATAAGGATGTGTCCTTCTTTTACCAATGTTGTCAATCTTAAACAGAATATGCTTATCTAGTACCCTGCAACTATTGCTCCTAGGCCCATATGGGGAAGGGGGGATGGACCACCTAAGGAGAGCATGATTGTGAATCAGAGCCTCTGGTTTCATGAGGGGAGTGGGAGGAAGAAAAAAAGTGAAAAAGAAATAAGCAGGGACTGGGAGATAAGACTTTTGGGAAGGAGACAGTCTCTTTTTTCTCAGTAACCTTATAATCTCTGGTTTCAGTGTCTCCCTGTTCTTATTGGCTGTCTCTTCTGTTCAGCCTGATGATTGTGCCATGATGCTGCTTCTTAGCCTTGTAGCTCTGGCATCTTGCTTTGAGAGGCCATTTCTCAGCCATTGCCCTTGGGGGAATTCCCTGATGGGAGCAGACCACAGGGAATTCCACAACAAAGAAGATGGGAGAGACACTCCACACACTAGACCAGAGGGAGTTTTTCCTGACATGCTCAGAAAGGCCACCTGCCCCATTGTTATTCATGGAGATTTGCTCATTGTGGTCTGCAGTCCCCCAGGAGTGTGGGACTTCACCCAGGAAGACACTGCTTCAGAGAGGAAAACAAAGAGACCAATGGGTCAATCTTCAACCAACAACTGACAATTAGAAAGGAACTGGAGTGAAAGGAACTGGAGAGGGGGGAGGACCATGCCTACAAACATGAGCTATGTATGCACAAAATGAAAAAAATTTTAAAAAATTAAATAAAAGACTTTTGGGAAGGGGAGTGGAGCTGAAATCAGAGATCTGGGAGACTGGCATCAAGGCACTGAATTTTTGGCTTTGGGAGGAAAAGGACCTAGGAGCTATATATTTTGGGGTTCCTCTGGCATTTGGGCTTCCAAAGTTCAGGAGCTATATGAAGGCAGAGGAAAGGTGACTCTGATGAAATGTTGAGCTGCCCTGAGACCCTGATGAAATGTTGAGCTGCCCTACAACCCTGAAAGCCCTGCGCTGAACCTCATGTTGGCAGAATTCACCCAATGCCAACTAGACTGACAGAGGATGGAAAAACAAATACGTAACCTGGTGGTTTCAGACTGAAGTAAACTAAGATTGAGGTAAACCCCATGCAAATCCATGAAGAGGAGAAGTGGGGTTCTATTCTGTTTGGGATACTTGTGAGGGTGTGGACTATTAGACTCTTAGTTTGTCTTCTCCTATCTGTAAATAAACCTCCATACATACCCTTACCACAAAAATTTGATCTGCTTGTGAGCAAGCAGAAGAGCTCTCACTGACTAAAATTAAAAGGGGTGAACTCCTCACCCGATAACAGTTTGATCTTGCTTCTTACACTTGCAGTCAGGAATCCTAATTCAACAAGCTATGTCTCTGCCAGATTCACAAAGATAAAGTCCCATAACTTGAACCCCATAACCACTTCAGATAGATTTAGGGAACCCCAGGAGACACAGTAATAAAATCCATTGAGTATGGCTGACTTCTCTTTCCAGAAAAACACCAATTCTCCTTGGACCAGCTTATGAGCTGAAGCCCAGGTTTGGTTTTCTCACCCTTAACCAGGTAGGGAGAAACCCTGGTTGGTCATCTCCAGGAGTAGGTGGATGTGAAGGATGGTGTGAAGGATGGGTGTGAAGGATGTTCAGGTGGCCCATGAAAATGCTGCATGGTCTCAGGCCCCAGATTGTGCACAGAGTATGCTCTGAGAGCCTGGAATAAGGCAGGGCTGCACCCACTCATAGCAGTGCCTGACCCTCCTCCTCCGCGCTATCTAGCAGACAAAAGGGCAAAGCAGTCTTCATAAAGTCAAGACTGAACAGGTCCATCCTGTTGCCTATGTAGGAATCTGCTGCCTGCAGGTAAAGCCAGCCTTTTCATTCTTACTGATGACAGAAGAGCCAGATAAAGAAGATTTAATAAAGGACAAGATTCTGCAGCGCATTCTTCCAAAAGGAAGTGTTAAAATCCTGCAGGATCTTCCTTTTAGCACCAGCATATCTTTAGGTCAGGATAGCTGAGAACTAGAAGTGCCTCCCATGTAGAATAATTACATTCTCAATGTCAATTACTAACTATGTAAATTAAATGCAAACCTATGTTAACTGCGATAGTTCTCACAGAATAAAATCTGCTTCTTGAATTCTAATCCTCAATTCAATTATCTAATAAAGTCTTCAGTTCAACTATCACTGAGACTTCATTTGCAGTTAAAGCCTGAAATGGGAGCATAGACAGATGGGGGTCATTGGCAAGGAGAGGGAAACACTCTGGGAAATGGATTGTGATGGTCAGATAACAGCTGTCTTGAGTTGGGGGTGCCACCTTCACTGTCCACAAGAGAAGTCCTTGCCAGCTGTGCAAGGGATACCACCAGGCCCTGTCTGCCTGTGTTAATCCCAATCTAGGACCTAATCACAGTTTGCCAAGTTGCCACACCCTTGCCACTCCATCTAGGGTTAGTCAGAGAGCCCATTCTCCGGAAGTCAGTCACTTCTTCACATTCTGTTCAGTGTCCTCAGCAGTCCTGCTCTCACCAGCTGCAGCAGCCCAGATTGTGAGAAACCCGTAAGTCTTCCTTTCTCTCCCTCACTCAGCCCTCTTACACCTACCTACTATCCACCATCAAATCCTATTGGTGATACCCTACCTTGAAAGTGTTGCCAAACCTGGACCCACTGATAGCACAGAAGCCTGGTCACCAGCCTTTGACAAAAGAACCTATTTACTACAAGGTCATCTGGCAGAAGACTGAAAGCAAGGTTCTCAAATCAGTCTCCCCGAGGGTACGAGAAAAAACAGAAAACACATGCTGGTGGAATCTGATTGGTTGCTTTCTGCTAGACCACAGTGTGACTCCACTTCAGACCCAGAACTGCAACAAACTGAGCATGCTTTGTTTCTGAATGTTTGGGTCCAACCATGAGTCAGACTTTGTGCTCCACCTTCCACACCATTTTCCTTGGGGGCGATGAGATGCCTCCTTGGGGATAACAAATGCTCTTCTGGGCCTGTGCTCTGAAGCACAACTTGTTAAGTTATGAACAACCTTTTCTCTTCCTCATTTAAAATGGGGAGGGGCATTTTGTTCCGTTGTTAAAAACCCTACCTGCTTTTCTTGCCAGATAAATCAAAAGAGCAAATCACCCTCACAACCAGCATGATTTCAAAAAATACATCCAGAATCCAACCATATCTTCTCAGTCCACTGCTACAGCCCTCCCTGCTCCCCTACTGCCCACTGAGGTAAAGTCTCCTACCACCCCACCTTGCCTCTCCATGGAGCCCAAAATAGTTAGAATAAACTGCTAAGATGTATGTCTGCTCGAGCCTTTCCATCTCACTCAGAGGAAAAGTCAAGCCCTTCCAAGAGTGTGTAGCCCTACATATAGTAGGTGCTTTTGTGCACCCCTCTCCATCCCCTTCTGATACCAGTTTCCTCTGCTGTGAGCTATGGAGTTGAACTGGGGTTTATTTGAGGATCCTGAGAAGCCTTTGCAGGGTTTTCATCAGGACAGTGAGCTAACCTGATACATTTTTAAATAAGACTCTGGCTTCCATATGGATAGTGGAATGCATGGCGAGCAGCCAGGGACAAAGTGAGAAATTGGGGAAGAGGCCACTAGCAAAGACAGGTCAGTCAGTGAAGCAGGGACCCAGAGGCAAGCCTGAGGGGAAAAAGGGCAGGGCAACTTGGGGTGGGGGGTGGAAGCAGCAAGACCCCAGGGATCCTCCGTGTCCAGCAGGGGAAGCTCCCTGCACTAGGCAGCCAGGCTCCTTTATTTCATCGCAGCAACTTGGGGATAGGGCAAGAGCTGGAAAAACCGCTTCAAACTACTCTAAAGGATCCTTGCAACTCAGAGAGGACTTCACCGAGGCGAGAACAACTCTAGCAATGAAAAGAGCCCTCTGTATACTTTCAGCTGTGTTCCTCCAGGCTGGACACCTCTCTGCTCAAATACTGTTGGGGGTTGGGCCTTCAAGGGCTGCATCACAGTGGTTACACTAAGGCAAATGGGGGATTGGGCTAAGTTGTTAGTCCTGCCCCCAGACGTAATCCCTCCCACCACTGAGCAGTTGACAGTAAGGGAATTCCACTGGGGAAAAGCCAGAGTGGGAAAAGTTGATCCCAGGACAAGGCCTGCAGTCAAGCTAAGTAGAGGGTTTGGGCTGTTCTCTGACCTGTGTTACCCAAGAATGGCTCCTAGCTTGACCAGCCATGCCTCCACCCTAAAACACCTACGGAGGTGTGGGTACCAAAGGAGGAGTGCTCCAGAAAGGTGAGGGGTGTGCAGTGAGGGAGTAACTGACCATTCTGTGGGGACAGAATTACACAGGCAAAATAACCCCTTTCAGCCCAGTCCAGTGCTCAAAGGCTGCAGATAGGTCTTCTAGAAGCAGGCGCATTTTAGAAAGACAAAAATTCACTTGGTTATACTTATCAATCCAGTCCAACCCCCTTTCTAAAGAGCAACTTTGTCCACAAAGGATGAGGCAGTTTTTAAAATCTCTCAGAACAGTTTCCTTCATACTCCTGTCCCAGAACCAAGAAAATGCCTCACTTTCCTGTTATATAACCGAGGAAGACCTTCATCACAGCACCAGCACTGTGCCTGCGGGAGCCTGGTGTTCCATAAAACTACCTGCAACTTCAGAAGAGAACAAACCCTGCGGGGTCCCTCGCTGGTGTGGTACCTGTGCCAAGAAGGGCAGGTGTCAAAGCATGTGACCTGGTGAGGGAGGGGAGTGGAGTTTGAAAGCCTTGGATATGAAATCACATGGGGCTGTAGATGAAGCTAGGGAGTGGGAGAGGGGAGGATTCAGCCAGTCTAAGGGGTTTGGACATCACCCTGGGAGAATTTTTGTCTGGAATTTTTTTTTTTTGATCAGGGATTGAATGTCCTAAATTTGACCATAGTTCTCCACTGTGGAGAAAAGGAAAGAACACATTAGATCTTGCATAAATGCTTGGGGAAAATCTCATCTACTTAGTAGGCAGGTGAGCAGTGTGCAAAGAAGCTGACAGAGCAGGACACAGGACACAGGGGCCAGAACCCAGACACAGGATGTGACATGGACACAGGGTGCCTCCCTCCTGATAGGTAACATCTGTAGTGTGTGAGACATCAAGGACTGGATGGTAAATAATTCTGCCCCTCCCCCCACCGTACCCAGAGCGCAGCATGGAGTCCATCTAGGCAAAGTCTCTGTCTCAAAACTGTTCAAGCAAACTGGAGGTGCTGGCTGTAGATGGAAACAGCTCAGGTACATAGTCCCAAGGTCACCACAGTCCTCATGTCTAGCTCCCTCAGCGCTCTTCCTATTTCTTACCCAAGAGCTGTGGTGCCCTCCCCGAAACCAGAACAGATCCCTTCATTCACCATATCCTACATAAAGAAAAGCAGCTGTCTTAGTCTGACCTTTAAGACCTGCTATCCAACCTGAGACACCCTCCATGGGTTATATGTCAATACCCACTCCGCATGTTCTCCAAGCAAGAAGCTTTATGCTTTGCTCTGCCAATCTCTGTGTCCCTGACTAGACTGGTGGGCCTTTTGGTGCCCATTAGGAGGCAGTGCCTTGGAGAGCACTCAGGCTTCAGGGGCTTCAGCTGTTGGCCCACACCCACTACCTTCTCACACCCACTACCTTCTCACAGCAGCTACCTGCATGTGAAGTGAGGCGATGATGTACAGAGTCACTCTGAAACATGGGCAGCCTTCTCATTGCTTCCTCTGGGCTTTACCTTACTGACCACCTTCCCCCAGTTTCCTTCTGTCTAGATTGAGGAGTACTCTGGGATCTATATAGGAAACCCAGTGCAGGGAATTCTCGATAACCCAGAGTAAGTCTCAGGGTGCCTGGGATGGAAAGCTCTCCAATCCACGGACCTCTTCTCCAGGAGGGTCAAGAGAGGGTAAATGGTTGGGAAGTGTTACTTATTTCCATGGTGGGAGTCACACACTAAGGATGAATCTGGCATCTGGAGGTGGCAGGTGGCTCCTTTACCCACTCCCACTCCTTTGCTTTCCTGAATGCTCATTCAGAGGCCTGATCATTGGCACCTTGCACTCACAGACCCTTCCTGAGCTGTGCCCAGTCATATGAGTGCAGAACAAGTGACCTCAAGTTATGGAAGCAATTGATAGAAAATTCAAAAGTACATGGCTACCCCCAAATTTAACCTGCATGCCAATTTTTATTGATCCCTCTCATCAACTAGGATAATGTAAAGATGCTGAAAGAGTTTGAAAAGGAGATCAGGGTGCATATATCTGGAGTCACTGCCTTGCTGTAGTAAATGGCTCCCCTTCTGAGGGTGTGGTGTGCCACTTCATGCCTAGTCTTGAGTGTACTTTCATGGGACCACGCAGAGGCCTTGAGGCCTTGAACACCATGGACTGGAATTTGAACCCCACAAAACAACAGACGCTAACTGAGCAGAATCGGCAGGGAATTGCTACACTGGGAATTGGTGCCTCCCCAAGTCCTTTAGGGTAAAGTGCAGGACCAGATGTGTTACAGACTGAAACTCCCAGCCCATGGGGACTTGGGGAATCTAAATGCAGTGACCTGCAGTGAGTCTGAAACTGAGAACACCAGAAGGGGCTGAGAGAGGCTCCAAACACCCACCCTCCCCTGACCCCTCCTGGGAGAGAGTACTGATTTGGCTCAGGTGCCTGTGGGGTCCAGGAATTTTGCATCCCATCAACCCTGAGGATATGGAGGCTGAGGAGAGTCCTGTGAGAAACCTTCCAGCACCCTTGAAACAGCATACATGAAAGATACAACCTAAGATCCACCAGGCCAGGAGCAGGTAGCAGCCACCTTAGCAGGCAAAGTCAGGGTGAGAATGAGGGAATGACTCTGTGAGAACTGGTGAGGCTGGGGGAGAAGAGAAGGCAACTCCACTGAGTTTCCAGGACAGCACTCCAGCCTGAAGTTGGAGACAGGCAAAAGATGGGACACACAGCCACATTTGGAGTTTGGTCATACTGTTGAACTAGACAGCTGACTTCGAATGGAGGGGAGTGGAGTTAGTTCCTGAGAGATCTGCCCCCTTTATATGTGGGAAAGTCAAAAACGCCAAGAAAGCAGAGGCCACCCTTGAACAATACTGGTTTAAGATTTGCAGATACTTATATTCAGGTTGTTTTCAATAAATATTATTCGTGCATAAAATGGTTATATTCACAAATAAGTAAGAATTTCTTTTTCACATGATCTTTTTACTTTTGATGTCTAGTGTTAGTAATAGTTGTAAAATCTACAGTTCTGTATATCATGTAACACAAGACTGAAGTAGATACTGGCAGACAATTCATCTTGTAAACAGATAATATAAACTTGTGGTATATCTATAAATATTGCACCATTCTATAAATGTACTTCTCTTATGATTTGCTTAATAACATTTCTACAGCTTTCTTTAATAGAAAAATACAATATATAGAATATAAAATATGCAAAATATTTGCTCATCAACTTTGTTTCTATAAGGTTTCTATTAACAGCAGGCCATTACTAGTTAAGCTTTTAAGGAGTCAAAAATTATATACAGACTTCCAACTGCATAGCGATCAGTGCCCCTAACCTCTGTGTTGTTCAAGTCAACTGAACATTTTAAGGAACAGTAAGAGAAAAACACTATTGCACTTTGGTCCCATTTTAGGGTGTTTGCTCCCAAGATAGTTGTATATGCATTTGATCTGCTCCAACTGAGCTTGAGTGTTCCCCCCCCCCGCCCCACCACTTCCCACCCCAGCTTGCAGTTTAATGGCACACACTGGTTATTCTAATGACCATGTGAGCTGGTTGGGGTTTCTTCAGTGACTTACAAAATGAAACACTTCTTGAGAGATTGTTTTACTGTTCTAGTTTCCTTTTATTTTTCCCTTGCCATAAATACTTTGTCCTGGAGAGTAAGTGTCATGACAAGACCTTGGATTTATATTAATCTTCCTCATCATCTTTATGAACTATTTGCTTCCCATCTGTTGCTGCTTTTTATCTCGGTTACCATCCTCTTCATTCTGTGACAGTAAAGTACCTCTGTTTTGCTTCTGTCACCACCACGCTCACTTTTCAGTTAAAGCACACACTGAAGCAATGGCCTGAGTTTGACGTGGTGGACTCCTGGTTCATAATTTCCCTCTGAGAATCAAGAGCATCACTTGTAATATGAGAGTAGTAGTTGATGTTCTGGGAGTTATAAAAAGAACCTGTGTAAAATCCATCACACAGTACCTAGCTACTGAACACATAGGAAGCATTTAAAAATTGCATTCTCATATTAACACTCACATCATTTGTTTTTACTTCCAGAGTCAAGACAATTGCAACTGCTTTTCCATTTTGTCTCTTTCTTAAGTATCTTTTAAATCATGAAGAATTCATCATGGGCCAGGGGAGGCGGGGGGTAGCCTAGTTCAGCCATGCTGATCTACAACTATGGGAATGGAATTCCCCATTCAGAGATGCCTCATCTCCCACTTTAGGGGGTGAAGAAAGCCACAGAGATGAGCAGTGGCCCCATGATGAACCAGACCAACCATCTGCCAGGGCCTATCTTGATCAAAAAAATGGGTGCACAAACTTTGGCCGGGAGAAACACTCCCAACGTCAGCAATGAGGACTATAAAACAAAGAAGGAGCAAAATATGACAGAAGATGGGTCAGAGCAGCCAACCAGAAGGAAGGAGGAGGCACTGAAAGAACACAATTGTGTGTGAACTAATGGCCAGCAAAAAAAGACACTTGGAAAACTAAGCACAGGCCACTGTGTCCCAGGAAACCACGTCCACGCCAGACAAAAGGACATTGCTACAGGAAAGAAGAGTAAGAACCCAAGGGACTATAAATTGACCAATAAATGGCAGTGAAAGAAGAGATGGAGAGACCAAGGAGGTAGAATGATGGAGAGGAGGAACATCCAAAAGGCAAATGTAAACAAAACTATTCAAAGAAAATATATATTATTTTAAAAAAGAATTTATCATGATTTTAATATATGATTGGATCAACATCTCCATTTCCTAAGATTAAAATTCAGTTTTCCTATATACATTTATTTAATGGCTTCTCTATCTAGGAATAATTCTGTGAATTTCTTTGAAAACTGGGAACCCTTATTTTTTTTTTTTTTTTGAAGCTCAATCATAGAGATTTGGGTTAAAACCATGCCCGTCAATCACAGCCTTGTTAATATAGATCCCAGCAAACTTCCAACTTCCTTTCTGCTATATAATTTGTCCTTTCTTTCCACCTCTCCACTCCCCTCACCTCCTTCCTTGTCTAAGCACATTTCCTAGCATGCGTGATCTGACCTTACGGAGGCATGCTTCTTTGTAAAATGTATGGGTCAGGTCTGCAAAAGCAGCACAGGTTGCAACCTCCATTCCCTTCCCACTGTAAACTCTCAACAGTTTTTGAGACCCATCTAAAGAACTGGATGAATGACTTATTCAGTGTTCTTCCTGCTCCATTGTGCTCTGCAATGTATACCTGTATCATGAACTATAACCTGTGGTGGTAGTGAATCTAGTGAATCTCCTGCATTCAACTGCCCAATGGGCATGTTCCTTCAACATCTCTGGGAGGACTCCTCTAGGACACCTGTACGCTTCATACTCCCACCAGCCATGCCTGAATGCTTTCAAATGTATCCCTAATAACATTTGGTGTCATCCACCCTTCCAGTGTCACCACTCTGCCAGAGGTACAGTGGCATCTTCCTGTTGCTTCCCTTTGTGTGTGTGTGTGTGTTTGGACTGCTGGTGCATTGGAATCTTTCAGACATCTGGGCATCATCATCCTCTAGAACCACCTCTTCCTCTCCCTTCCCATTTTTCTTTTTTTAATTCATTCTTTAAATTTCTTACAACATAGGTATATGGTTGTTGGTATCCCTGGGATTGCCTCCCCCTCCCCACTGCTACCCCTTCCGTTCACTAAGACTCTACTGTCCTTGCTGTTTGTTGGTCTATGTTAAGTCTGTTGGTCTCTTCCCTTTCTGTGGCAGTGTCTTTTTCCACGGTGAGGATCTGTGTTCCTGGGACACAGAAAACCATGCTGATAGGTTTTCAGTTTTAGGCAGCCAGTCCGTACTCATTTGAAATCTGTCAATGCTTTCTCATTGCTGGCTGTCTTCTCCAATCTGTTCCCTGTGCCATTTTGCTGCTTCTGGTATAGTTCTGGTTTTTGACTTAGGGGGCCTTGCTCCAAGTCATTGTCAGTAAAGAAGTTTCTCAGTGGGGACAGGCATCTGTGGATGGCCATTGCAGATTGCCTCGTCTCCCTCAGTTTGCAGTTTTGCTGTGAGGTCAGTGCCACAACTCTGCAGCCTTCCTCTCCCGTAGAATGGGATGGGGCATCTTGCTCTCTTAGATGGCATATCGGAAAAGGGATTTTGGCTCACCCACTCCTGCAAGGCTGAAAGTGTGATTTTTGTGATAAGTTGTCATCATAGTTGTTTTTCCAGTCGTGTATGCAATGACTCTCTCAGTGTTCCTTCTCTTGCGTCCTGCCCAGTTCTGTGAGCAGGATCGTTATCTGGTCCCTCACCCATTCTATGTCAGTGTTTGTACTATTTGTGCTCTTCTTATTCCTCTTGAGGACTAACTGGAGTGAGAATGAAACAGAGGGAGTGTCCTAACACCCCACCCCCAACCCCACACAAGGGCATGACCTGGATGGCCCAGCAAGCCCTGGCCCCTCTGGCATGAGAGCCCAGAAGGCACACTTGTCCCCAGGCTTCCTTCCTACTTTTCTATCAGGTTGCATGTCTTTCTCTAATAATTAGCAGAATTCCCTGTGCTCAAACAGTAATCCCATAGCAATTGTAAGCATCACTCATGTCTCCCAGTCTGCCCTCTATTGACTTGGGCCATTGAGTTCTTCATTGAACATATACCCTTATTTTGATTTAGCTAAATTCATCCATTTTTCACTTTTGGTCTGTCACGTAAGTAGTTTTGTTCAAGAAGTCTCTCTCCAGCTAGAGGTCACTAAGATGTTGTCCTACATATTCGTCTGTCAACATTAAAACTTTCCCTTCCATCTGTTGACCTTCTATCCATCTGAAGTCCTCCATAACATTAGGATGAAGTAGAAGTTGAGTTTTAAAGGGAGCCAGTGCATACATGCTCATCCACTGAAGAGTGCAACATTTCTCCTTTTTTCTGTGGTGCCATTTGCACCATACACCATGTTTCCACCAACACTGGGTATGTTTTGAGTTTGCTGCTCCATACTGTTGAGATTTCTGCTCCATATCAGTCCATCCTCTGACCAAGACCACAGCCTGTGTGATGTCCCCTGACATCTAGATGAGGTCAGTTCTGAAAAACTGACTTTACCCTTCTTATACCTTGATTCTTCTATATAAATTTCATGAGCTTGTAAATTTCTTCAACAATACCAACTGAAATTTTGATCCTTCTTGGAGCTAATGTTTTAGGTGTTGAGGTAATCTGGGAGAGTCAAGAGCCTTATAACATTAGGACACCTCGCCATGCATACAGTAAAACTCTCAATATCTCCTTTTTATGTCCTTTACTAGAACTTTCCACTTTTCTACAGAAAGGTTCTGTGCATTTTTTGTTAGGTTGACTTTATAATGCTATTTTGCTGTTGTAAATGGTGGCTTTTTCAATTTCTTGTGCACTAACTTTTAATTAAGAATTTGTTTCTATAAGTCTTTTTCCAATTTTAATTAAGAATTTGTTTCTATAAGTCTTTTTCCAATTTTTTAAATTTTTATCTTACTGACTAACATTGCATTTTAACATTGTATATGTTAATTTCTTCAACAATACCAACTGTATAAGTTTAACATTGTATAAGTTTCAGTTGTGTGTCACTGAAAATCAGTATGTGCCCGTACTACATTAAGGCTTTTTAATGGTACTTTTTGTATTAACATTTCTACAGTACACTTGCTTTTCATATACACTTCATCTCATTTTTCATTCCATTTTTTAGGTTGTCTCATCACTTGACAAGACCAGTGAAGGACTTTGACGGTAGTCAGCTGGTTTTGGATTATTTGAAGAAAGTACTGTTAATCTGTAATCCCATAGTAATTCTGCTGTTCTTCAATACTTGGAACTTCAGTATTCCTATAAAAGTTGATTATCTCACAAAACTATGTATAAACCAGAGTCTTCTCTATTTTTCACTCCAAAATTGAATAAATTAAGTAAAATTTCTGTTTTTAGAAAAATTTGGGCTACAGTCAATTTACTGACTTATTATAAAGGATACAACTCAGATAGAAAATCAGGTGGAACATCCAGATGAATGGACAAAGTCTGGGAAGAGGACCTGGAGTCTCCTTTTCCTCTTGGGGTGTGCTACCCCAATCCTAGCACCTCAATGTATTCATCAACCAGAAAACTCTGTGACCTATTTTTCATTATTATTTTTCACCACAGCTATTCCTTATATCCCCTTGTGCCTTTCCCTCCCCCACTCCAACCTCAAGTTCTTAATATGTTTATTGATGTCCACTGATTTTCTTAATGTTTTACATTATTAACTTGTCTATCTAAATGTCCAGAATTTGTTTTTATTGTTCTAACTTACTTTGCTACACATAATTATCTCAAATTCCTTTCATTTTGTTGAAAATAACTGCATTTCATCATCTTTATAACCATATAATACTCTACACTGTGGATATGCTACATTTTCTTGATCCAATTCTCAACTAATGGACATTTAGACCACTTTCAGTTCCTGGCTATTGTAAATAACACTGCACTGAACATTTTGGCCAACTCCTTGATCTTGATGTCTCTTTTAGTCTTATGTCTATGTCCACTGTAGGTATTTTTAAGCAATAGATGCAGCACTGGACATGACTGTAGCTGATATAAAATTCTTTTTTATTTTCATTCTCTTCTTTTCCAGCACAGAGTCTTATCCCAGGATGTTTGCTCATGTTATTGACAAGGACTTGAGCTCTAGTTTGTCAAGTGTTCCTTTGTTTTGGTTTGAGCCTTGGAATGGGGGTGGCAATTGGTTTTGAATATCTTAGCCTACATCTCTTCTGTGGGAAGACCCAAATGCTCTGACCTGCTTCTCACCGCATGTTCAGGCTGCTCAGGCTCTGGGGCTGTTCAGGCTCTAGCTGTTCCATATTGAGAGCTCCTGTTCAAGCCAGTAATCCTCATTCTGCACCCTACCCCTGTACTTTTCAACGATGCACCTCCATCCTGGGTGCCAACTCATGTACCTCTTAACCATTTCCATGCCAGATTTCAGGAATCCCCAGTGTTAGTGTGTGCCTAAGTCAACAACTATAGGGACCTCTGCACAATAGCCACCTTTCTCTTTCTTGCATGTTTTACTACCCTATTATCACTATTAACAAAGTTTTCATCAAGTTTTTCCTACCCCTTTCCACCAGTCCATCGCTCCTAATGTGTGCTATGGTAGGGAACATGGAGTTACTCAGGTTTTTTTCTCTCCTATGACTGCCACCTACAGCCTCACTTTCCTTCTAGGTTTCATTACCCACACATGATATTGTGTGGTTATACAGGAGCCCTTGGGAGCACAAGCATGGGGTGCACACACCTTTAATTAGGCCAAGGAGCATGAGCACAGAATATACACCACTGTGATCATGGACATCTTGGCCAAGAAGTCAGAGAGCACAGGCATGCACACAATAAGCAGGTGAAGATGACTGCAAGTTTGGATGAGAAAGAGACACAGAAGAGATGCTCCAGAGAGCCTGGTAATCCAGAGGCTGGGAGGCTCAGTTGCCACCAGCCTCTCAGCCTCCCAGACTCCCTCACGGTTACCTCCCAACCTGCTCAGTTTATGGTCAGTCATTTTTCAACGGTTTTTTGACTTTCTTGCACTGCAATTTACTTGTGAGTATCTAGAAAAGATGAGCCTGGCATCTTCACTCTGCCACATCTTGCTCAAATCCCCCATGACTTATTTTTTAGATTGTTGTTGCTGATGTTGAGATGTTATTCGTAACTGTAACTGCTCCTATATTCAGAAAGCTTGTTAAAAATTTACGCTAGATCTACTATTTTGTCTGCTGGTTTAATTGAATTTAATATATGTATGGTGCTGTAATTTGCATATGATGAGAACTTAATCTTTCCTTCAATGCTGACAAGTGTTAGGCCATTTCCATTCCTTAGAGTCTTAACCAGGGCCCCTAATGTGGTATTAACAGTGAGGATATGGTAGGCTTTATCATCCCAGTTCTGCTCATAGTACAAAGACATATAAAATGCCTTTCTCAAGTTTCCAGTTTGTGGTAGGCTTTTGGAAAGTAGCAGTTGTTACAAAATTAAGGAAGTTTCTGTCTATTTCTAGTTTCATAATAGTTTCTTAAATTACGCATAGGTATTGGACTGTTTCTCCTTAGTCAAGTAAGATAACTAAAATCAGTATTGTTAAAAATAAAATATATAAAAGCCAAAAATACACATTTTTCTTGTGAATATCTAGAAAAATCTGAGGGAATTCTGAAGATGCTATAAGGAAACCATCAGGTTGATAGGGTGATGAACCAGCTTGGGCTGCCAACTCTTCTCCTGCCCTGCTGGGGATCCAGTGCAAAAGAAGTGAGGACACTTTTAAATGTGATGATCTACAACAAACCTGCAAGAAAGAGAGGGCAGGCAGAGGCAAGGCATTTGCCAGGGTAGAAGAGGGCCATTTGCTGTGGTCAAGGAATGGAATGAAGAAGAAGGTATCAATGTGGTCTCCTCTGGTCCTATGGACTCAGCTGGGACAGTTTATGTCTTTATCCCCCCTCTATAGAACCCACAACTGCAGTATCACTGTGCATCAAAGGACACAGACTAAGGACAGGCCCACTAGGGTAAGATGCAGGGACAGTCATGCTGGACACAGTGCCTGGTGCCCTCTGAGTTCTCTTCATTCCTGTTCACATCCCTGTACTCACTAAGTACTGACAACTCCAACCAAAAGGAAAATCAAAGAAAAAATAATACAGAGGGTGCTTGGGAGGCAGAGTCAGAGCAGCTATCAAGTCAGCTCAGAGCAGCTATCAAGTGCAGGCCATGGAGCTCCCTGAAGCTCTTTGCACCAAGGTATAAACCCTCCAAACCCTCCAGGAATGGTCTAAACTACCAGATCCCACCATACTATGTGCATCCTGACAAGACAACTAATATCTCCAGAGGAAGATAGCAATAGTGTCTTTTACTGAACTAACTGAATTTGTGTGAGAATCTGTAAACCAACAGTGCACAAGCAAACCCAAGTGTGACTTTGTTTGACTGCCAACATGTCTTAACCTTATGAAAACAGAGTGCCCAGTCAGGGAATGTGCTCTCTGATGGCCACAGACCAAAGTATTCCCTTTGGTTCAGCATCTAGCCTGATTTATATAACATATCTGGCCCTTCGGGGCATTTAAATGTGCAAACCTCACTTAAATACAGCTTAAGGTTCCTCCTACCTTCACAGATTCAAACATGGTTCCATGAATTTGTACATAGGTTCCCGTGGGAGATGTTACATGGTATCCATTTAGGGCAGAGGTCACTCCTCCTTCACATCTCTACTCAGGGTAGGATAGAAGATGAATGACCCTGAACTATGCATGCAAGTTCCCTTTCTCTGAGTTTTCTTTCAGTAACTTGCTACTGAAGGACATCTTGCCACAACCCTCAGGAGGGTGAAAAATAGTATCTGACTGGACTCTGACAACTGTATCAGAGCCAATCCTGCAGGGAGTCTGTGCATTTAATTGCCCAGTGGTGGTTATGTGGGTAATCCCAGACTGATGAATTCATTCATGAGCGATGTAGTTGCTCAAGTCAAATGCTCAACAAGATTTATTTTGGGACGACAGATGACAACAAAATATTTTCTTTCTCTGGATCAGCTCCTATGGTCCTTAAAGTTCAGAAGTAATGACAAATACTGGTGACAAAAGCAAGTGAGATTTGGCATGGGTGAGAAAAATCACATATTCCACTCAGTATGTATTTACATCTTTATAAGAGAAATGGGTAGAAAGACTCAATTCATGGAAATGAGGAAAACAATAGCATAAGTGTAAAAATCAATGGCAACCAGAAGTCGGCAAATGCTGCCATATGTCAATCCCATATGACAGATATGATTTTCAAGGGTAGTGGGAGTTTTTTTAATGAACTCTTCTGGTTTTTTAATATTGATTCCTTTAAAAGAAAAAACACTATGTTGGGATTGTCTTTCTTCAGTCATGCTATCATGATTGACTTCACATTTGTCCTTATGCTTTAAACAGTTATCAAACAGACAAAATACATAATGCAAATTTTACCATCAATTGGATTGGACAACAGCCAGTTCAGAATTGCAACCCCTGAGAGAAATAAGCACATAAGATCAACTCTATTGCCCTCTGACACTTGACCTAGAACAATTTCCTGACCACAGCAAAGAACGTGGAGTCCAGCATATCTAGCAGAGCAAGCACAAATGATGAGTAGAGTTAGAGTTTGGTGCTGTTGAGGTAGCTAAAGTTTAAAGAACTAGTTAGCATGAAGAAAGGAATGGTATGGAGGCATATTATAGATTGATGGGTGAGAGTTTGGTAGCATACCTAGAGAGAAAGATTGAAAAACTAAATAGAAATTAGTTGACAGAGTTGAAAGCCAAACTGTGCTATGGAGTTCTGGCTTGATCAGAATGAAGAGACCTCTGTAAGACAGTCAGATGAAAAAAATATGGCCCATGTCTTATGAATAAAATCATAACCTAGATAAAAAGGTTCTCAGTTGGAGGAGAAGAGTGATTTTATCTCCACTAAAGACCATTTGACAATGTCTAGAGAGTTGTTTTTTTTTTTTTTGGCTATCACACTGAGAACTACCATCTAATAAGTAGAGACCAAGACGCTGTTGATATTCTACATTACTCAATATGGTTTGTCCAAAGGAGCAAAAAACATACATTGAAATAAGGATAGCATCTTCAATAAATGGTGCTGGGAAAACTGGATTGCTCCATGCAAAAGAATGAATCTAGACTACTTAGACCTGAAACCATAAATATATAGATGAAAACATAGGCAAAACACTCTATGTCCTATATTGCAGAAACATCTTTTAGGACACATCCACATAAGCAAAGAAAAGAAAGGAAAATATGAACAACTGGTATTATATCAAACTGAAAAATCTTCTGTACAGCAAAATATACAGTAACAGACACAGACACCCAACCAAATGGGAAAAAAATTGCACTCCATACAATTGATAAGGGTCTGAGATCAAAGATCCACAAAGAACTAACACTACTTAACATGAAACATGGTCAGAAGACAAAGTACACATTCTGAAGCTATAGATCCTATAGATGTTAAAAGAATAAGAAAGTGTTATAATCAACCTCTGGCAACAAAATCAACAATTTAGTTGAAATGGACAAATTTCTTAAAACACACTTTTCTAAAACTAACAAGAGAAAATATAAGTAGCCCAACTTTTCAATATCCTATTGCTTCATAACCAATTCCAAAACTTACTAACTTAAGAGAGTAATTATTTTGTTATTTGATCTAGGTTGGGTGGGTCTTTCTTCATATAGTATTACCTGGAATGACTCACTCTGCTGCTTTTATGAGGCAACCAGGTCAAATTGGAGAACCTAAGAAGGTATCATTCATGTCTGGTATTCACATGTCTGGTACCCCAGTTGATCTCTCCACATGAACTTCCTTATAGTAAGATGGTTGCAAAAAATACTCAGACTTTTCATATAGTGCCTGATTTCAAGAGAGAAAATGGGATCTTAAGGGATGGATATAGAACTGACAAAGTATCACTTTTCATATTCCTTTTGTCAAAACAAGTCTTAAGGACACTCTCTATTCAAGGATAGAAAATACATATAGATGCATGCACATACAGAAAGGGAGGAAACAGATGATATCTACCACAATTAAGCTGATTAAAGAAATTTAATCCATAACCAAAACTTCCCACAAAGAAAATGCCAAGCCAAATGATTTCACTGGTGTGTATTATCAAATATTTATGGAAGAAAAATGACCAAATGCAATCACAGAGGTGAAAAAACTCCACAAAATATCAATAAATAAAATCCCGTAATATATAAAAAGGATAATAAATCAGGATCAAGTAGATTCTAAGAAATGTAAGTGCAAGTTCAAATTCATCTCCTAACAAACAGAAAATTTGAAAAAAAAATTAAAAACTACTTGATTCACAATAGCATAAGAAACATTAAATATATCAAAACATCTTTAATAGCAGGTTAAAAAAAATGAAGGAAAACATAAATAGCTGGGACTACATCAAACTAAAAAGCTTCGGTACATAAAAGAGACAACAGACAAAACAAAAAAAAAACCCAACTGAGTGGGAAAAAATTTTTGCCCTCTATACAAGTGATAAGGGTCTGATAACAAAGATATATGAAGAACTCACACAACTTAACAAAAACAAAGAAAAAAAAAACAGTTAAAAAATGGGGAGAACTGAAAAGATACTTCTTCAAAGGGGAAATACAAATGACCAACAGGCACATGAAAAAATGCTCAACGTCACTAGCAATCAGGGAAATGCAAATCAAAATCACAATGAGATACCACTTTACAACAATAAGAATGACCCACATTCAAAAAATGGGCAACAACAAGTGCTGGTGTGGATGTGGAGAGAAACGAACATGCTTACACTGCTGGTGGGAATGTAAACTGGTCCAGCCACTATGGAAAGCTGTGTGGCGGACTCTGACACTAATGAAAATGGAACTACCATTTGACCCAGCAATTGCTCTTCTGGGAATCTACCCAAAGGAGACCTCAAATACTGATACAAAGAGACACCTGTACTCAGATGTTTACTGCAGCACTATTTATAATTGCAAGGACATAAAACAACTCAAATGTCCCAAAACAGATGACTGAATGAAAAAGATGTGGTATATATACACAATGGGATATTACTCATCAACTAAAAACAACAAATTTGATGATTTTATGGTAACATGGATGTACTTAGAAGAAATCATATTAGCAGAAACAAGTCAGAAAGAAAAAGACACAAGCCAAATGGTTTCTTGGATATAGGAAAAATAAACAAAGCCATAAGGA
>PVHY01008632.1:0-60500 GCA_004024945.1 Uropsilus gracilis
TCCATCCTTCCACACACCCCCCTCTCTCCAGGGTATTTGCAACACAGTAAAAGTATCCTTATCTTGTTGATGTATGCTTCCATCTCTCTCTTAGAATCTTCATTTCATACTGTAGGCAATCAGCAAATTTGAAGCAAATTATTTAATATCATAAAATATTATTGGTGTATACCTAAATCCCTTGATAGCATGGAGGATTTTCTAGGTAGAAAGGAAGGCAAAGTCAATTTCCCCCTTAAAATTTGAATTTCATTATCAGATTGCAAATGAGCAAAATCCCCAATTTTTTAAATCACCATGACTTAATTTCATGGTGCTATATATTATTACTTGTAATATCTGAAGTTGTAATGAGAGAAAAAAGAACTTGTCAATAATAGTTTCTCTAGGACCAAAAATGTTATAATAAATAACATTAAGTCCCTAGGTCAAATGTGACTGCTGTAAGAGTGAACTGTAAACTCTGAGATTAAATACTACATTAAATATTTGTGAGAGTAGGAATATATTTGTTATCTCATTCTAATATTCTCAGTTCCCTTAATAGTAACTCACTTATAATAAATATTTAGTTATATCTATTGTAAGAATGATTAAACCTCAAAAATGCAATTACTAAAAAGCTATTTTCTCCTTTGCCTACCTCCAAAAGGAAGTTAGTTAATGGTAAAGGGTGTAATACTTTGACTCATAGTCAACTGAGTACTTACTCAAGAAATGAGAACTTTTTCTTTGCTATCTTCTTTCATCTCTTGCCATAATTACAGTGGAAATTATTAACTGTCATATGTAATGAGTTGAATTAGTTTAATAACACTACAGATTCCTATGCAGTATAGTTGATTGATATATGAAACAGTTGAAGACACAATTCCAAATTTAATAGTGCCAAAGAAAATGCCTTAAAATAATTCTTAATTAACTTGCTGAACATAAAATCTTATAATTATTTAAAAGCAATCCTTACAATATAGATAATAGACATAATACTTCACAGAAAATTATTTTGGTTTAGCTATTATCAAAAACAGCCCAATCTACAATCATTTGTCAATAAGAGTTATTTTCTGCTTATTTGTGATAGTGACTAGTAGCAATGGTGTGACCAAATGGTGTCACTATTTGCTTTTTGGAAAAAAACATGAAATAAGTAAGCAATTAAAAAAAGTCCATAGTTTTATATAAAGGATCTCTAAAAATGTTATTGCAAAGTGCTTCTTTTTTAATTAAAGAATGAAAATGTAAATAAGTGTTAACATGCTTTAATCTAGAATTACCATGGTGAATTTCTCTTTAAGATGTTGTTTGCTTACCATTCCTGATAGTAGCAAAAACATACTGTTGCTAAACACTTGAAGAATAGCATGTGATCAATTGTCTTTGGACTAGCATTTGAACAAAAGCCTCACTTCTTCAAGATGATTTTAAAAGTATACATTCAGAAAGAACAAAACTAAACAAACTTAGAAACTGTGAAAGATGAATTGTTTTGACAGTTGTATTAGATCTTCCACATTAAAACCTCCAAGGATGAGGCACTCATAGGTAGTAGGGTATCTTTGCGTTGAATCGGTAAGACTTGCAATATACAAATGTGTTTGTCCCAGTGCTACATGTGTGTTTAGCATTTAAACTCAGAGATGGCAGAACTGTAATAATAATGACATAATATATTTTCCTATAAGAGATATTTTCACTTCTAAATCAGTAAGAACTAGTAGAGGAAAATTAAATATACCTTTTAATTGCTATAGACTAAATGTTTTAGTTCTCTTAAAACTCACCTACTGAAAATTTAATTCTCAAAGTTGTGGCATTAGAGTAAACTTTTAAGGGCTTATTAAGTCAGATGGTGGAATCCCACAACAGTGATATACATGTCATTTACAGTATATAAGTTCCTCTGTAAGAAGAGACACAAGAACTCTGCTCTCAACCAAGTGATGGTAATGTGAGAAGACAATTATGGACTAATCAAAAAGAAGTCTCACCAGACCCTTACTTGGCACTCTGCTCTGACCTTGAATTTCTCCATCAGAACTATGAAAAATGAATTTTTACTTTTTAAACTACCTGATCTATAATACTTTGTTATAACATTCAGATATATAAAAATAATAGAATGATTTTATATTATCTACTATTTCCATATCACAAAAGAACAGAAACTGAAAAAAGATCCTTAAAAATTAACTCAGAATTACATAAAAAGTAATGAAAACATTATATTTTTACTTTAACAGAACATTATGAAAATATGCCTTATTCTCACATTATCTCCAAGAAATTATAGGCAGTTTAAAAATCCAACATAAAATAAAGCTATCCTTATGTACATGCACTACTGTATTTAGGTAGTCCTAAATATGATATATTAAAGTTCATAATTTATATTAAAATTATTCTTTAAAAATATTTTATAGTATATTTAAATTTGGTTATAATTCATTCTATAGATGATTCCCATATCTATACATATTAAAGCTTTAAAATATGTTAAATACTTGTATTTATTCCAGAGGTATATATTTATCATTAATTCAAATATTTCTTTAAATTAGATGCTGTGTGGATACTTGAAAAAAAAAAGGATACTTAAATTAAGTCAACCATTACGTATTTACCCTAAAAGTATTTACTTTAGTTCTATAGCCAAGGACTTGTTAGCCTACATAAAACCAAATACATCTTTATCATCTACGTAGTAACTATTTTGTAAGCATCTAATAGTATTACACATCAATTAAAAATGACACATTTGATGATTTTTTGATAACATGAATGTACCTAGAAGAAATCATATTGGCAGAAACAAGTCAGAAGGAAAAAGACAGAAACCAAATGGTTTCACTAACATATGGACAACCAAACAAAAGTACACAACCACGGGAGGGGACCAGCTGGAGTGGCCAGGGAGGGGAGGTGGTGGGTGACAATGATGTGAAATATATATGTATATATATATAAATTATTTTTAAAAAAGAAATATAAAAATATAGAATTGGAAATTTGGTAAAGAATGTTAAGTGGCCATTTAAAATGACACGAAATATATTAAGTACAAATAATGTGTCATCCTATATATTATAATGGTATATACTATAAATTCATAAATATTGTAACATACAATAAATATTATACATTACAAAAAATAAACTTTTTACAAAGCAAATGCACTGTTGTTATGTGTAACCAACATGCTTATAGTGAATAGCAAAGCAATAAAAATCTATTCAAATTTGATAGCTATCAATTGTTTGAATATAAATTCATTTTATAGACATAGACTAAAGTTAAATTCATCTGAAAGACCAATCCAATTTATCAGTGTCTAGTTAATGTTCTTTAATATAAATTGGGTTGTTTGAAATTTTGTATGTGAAATTAAATGTCATGCTGGAATCATCCCTTCATAGCAATTCGCTCAATAACTGTTTAATTTTCAAGTCCATGAGAAAAGAGAATTCTTTTTTAAAAAAAAGTAAAAATTTTATTTACAATAGGGCTAAAGATAAGGATTGAGTGTGTGCTATTTTTTTCTATTCCATAGGGTTAGATAATAAATTGAATGTGAAAATTTGTCAATTTGAGTTTCTTAAATTTGTTTAACCACATGAGTCCCAACAGGTAATAGTAATATTACTTACAATTTCAATAAACATGGTGAGTTGCTTAGAATCTTATAAATTATAAAAATTAATGTAGTAAAGCAATATTAAAAACCCAAATGAACTTGAACATATCTTTTAAGTGACAGGTGACAATTCCTAATGTGCAAATAATTATATTGATTTGAAGTGTAGTAATGGTGCTTATATTGCTCTTGAGTTTTAGCTTGCTGAAAACAGAATATGCACACATTTTATTTTAGAGTTTAATTTTAAAGTACACTCATTTTCCCAAATGATAAAGAAGCCTGCCATTTATTTCTTTTTATCTTTCATATACTTTGTGTTTCTTTAAATATTTCCGTATATCTTTACATTTCTCTTTGAATTATTAAATAGTAATTCAAACAGAAATACACAGATGCATCCGTGTATATCAGTATCTATACTATATCAGTATAATATCTGTATCCCTATATATCAGTATATAATATATAATATATATTATATAAATTATATCAGTATAAGATCAGTATTCCTCTATAGTATTTAATATAATACTTAAATTTTCCTTTGATGTGGGCAGCAATGACTATAAAAATGAATCATAAATACACTTTAAATTCATCAAATGATAAGTGATATAGTTGTTATAGGAATAATTAAGATTTCAAATTATTACAAAAGAGTTAGGAGAAAGACATCTCAAGCATCAGCTCCTCTAAGTCATCTCTGATTTATTCTATGCTTCACATGGGATATCACAGCAAATTTCCTAAATGTGATTGTTCAACTTGAATATGTAATCTCATCCCTACAGGTAACTATGAAAAACACCCATTAAGTGATTTATGAATGACTGCAAAAGAATAACATCACCTTATGGATGATGAAGAAAAAAACAGGAAGGCTGTTTTTTGATTGTTACAGAAGACCTAGTCCTGTAGTTTTCTGCTTGAAAACTCCCCATTAACCAATTCAAAAGTTTCAAAAATATACCTTAAACTTAGCTAGACCAATTCCTTTCTAATCCTTTAAAATACCCCATGCCCTGATGCACGTAAAACACATCTTGGAAATGTCCCTTGTTTATAGATCCAAACCTATTCTCCAATAGTTGATTGTATTATACTTGATTATGTTTCCGACCAATTATTTTTAATCTGACATAATCATGTGTTTAGTTTATAGAATTAGGTGGAAAGTTTTGATCACTGTCTCTAAAATCATTCTCTTCTTGTTCTCGTGCTGCAATGCTAACAGGACACTACCCCAAGTTTCTTGTTCTTGTGGGATTTGCAAGGGTTTCTAGGGTCCAAATATAGGCCATAAGAATGTCCCCACCCCAACACAGCACTGTATCTATAAACAGGTTAGATTCTCACTGAGTCTCATTCTTCCCACAAATCTTATCCATTAGCCAAGCACAGTAACTACATGAATTGCTGCCTTCATTTTCTTTTCATCCTAAAATACTTGGAAAAATTATATTTACCATATAATCTATTTTCTGAGTACTCCTATTTTCCTCTCCTACAAATTTGTTGTCCTTTACCTATAAATGAGAGGCCATCATGCAAATCACTTCAAGTAAACAGACTTTCTGGTTTGCAAAAATGAAAAGAAATTGGGAACACCGTGTGCCTGTAAAAGGGCTCCCAGAAAAAAGAGATATTTTTGACAAAATAGAGACACATTTGACCTAAAATATTATGAGGGGCTATCTAAAATTAAATTTAACTGGACAACCTGCAGTTTTATTTGTTAAGTCAGATAAACCTACTACTAACAGGATCTGGGCCACAGGTTAACAAGTCAATGATATACTTCTTAAATCTCCTTGAATTGTTTGAATATGACTATTTACATTTAATAAATTAAGAAATTCATAGGCAGCTGATAGTTCATAATGGTGACATCAATAATGTGATGAGATGAGAGTAATTGATGGCTAGTTCACTAATTGAACATAATATTTTTAAATTGAATTTGGATTTAGATTTGATAGTTTAAATAGTTGGCATCTATATCCATGATAAATGGATATTTGAAAGCCTTTCTGCTGTTATCAATAAGCAACTGACATAGATTAAATAAAAATTCTTCCATAATTTTATTATCATTTTCATAATATAAAATGTATGCTTCTCTATAATCAAACATTGCTTTACTATGAAGAGAAGCAATCTAATGAAAAGTAATGAATTTCCATAAATGCTTAAAATAAAATTATAAAAATTTTAACATTCATTCTGATTATTTTGCACATTAATCATAGTGCAAGGATAATTAGTATAATGGGCACTAAAGCCAATCACATGTTTATAGCAAAATAGAAGTTAAAGCTTTCATGGAAAAATTATGCAAATGTAGAGCTTGCATCTTTAACATGTTCCATTAATCTAAATGGTTTCAATATAATACAATCTGACCCATAAAGCTTCTTATCAGCCTCCAATTCATGCATTTTGTGTAGTGAATATTCTGTTTCTTCATAGCCCTCCTGGTAGAGGTAATTCTATCATTAACTTAATAAACCAAAACACCTTATCATTTTCTGAAGAACTGGCATAATATAACAACCTGAAATTATGTGAACAAATTTTGCCAAACAAAATCAATGTTTATGCATGTTTACTAAAAGTAAACTAAATTAATTTTAAAAAAATTCATGGGTGGAGGTGATCTAAATTTGCAATTGCTGCTGTTCCAAAAGTTAGACTCCATATGAATGGAAAAACATCATACTAAGATAGGTGACAAAAGTTGGAAAAGTACTAACTTGGATTTTTAATTATGTTTTTTTCCTTATATAATCCAATTAAAAATTCATAATAACAAACTTTTGCATCTATAAAATATATAGATATACACTTATATACAGATCAATAAGCATACAAATATACAGATAAAAATGACCATTATTGATTACTAGGACTTTGTTGAAGAGAAGGATTATATATGAATTTTGGTAAAAGTTAGGTTGTAAATATATGTGTGTAGTTAGATAAAAGAACCAAATTTACTTATTTAAAAAATTTATCTTTTCTCAGGCATTTAAAAATTAGATTATTGCTTAATTTCCCTTTAGAAACATGGAACAAATCACCTTTTCAGAAGATACCAAACATTTATCATGACAATTGACTTCTCTAGAAAAGGCCTTCTCAATTGAAAAAAAGGGGGGTGCAAGGGGTTTTAGTTACAGTTTTATTAGTCAATGATTGATAATATAAAGTCTGCTTTTCTCACCTTCTCAGAACTTTGTAGAGTACTAGTTTCTACATTTTGGTTTAAGAAAAAGAACATCTATCTAGGTCTTTTGCATATAATATCCAACTAATCTGCCTAGTAGTTATTATTATCATAGTCAACAGAACTAAACTTTATCGAATGCATACTATGTTTCAAGTATTGTGCAGATAAAGTATTTGTTTCAATCTACACAAAAACTTCATGACACTAAGTACTGAGACTATCCTTAATAAATGTGAAGATTGAGATGTAATAACTACTCAAAATTATGTAACTATACAATTTGCTTTTTAACTTTCATCTGACTGCAAGCCATGAATTTGAATATTGCTATATAGTGCATTTTAAATAATTTGATGAGAGATTATACACTTCGCTTCGTCTTACTATGATGAATGTAAGTCACTGGTTCCTGGCACTACCCTGGGCCAATCTCCTAACTGAAACCCCATGAATTCAAAATCTATTCCAAATACTTAACTTCCTTCTGCAAATTCCCTCATCTATAAAACTGAGGATGATGATAATTGCAAAGACACCAGGGAAAATTATAATCATTAATGAGCTAAGTACTTTTGAAAATATAAAGCAGCATTAAATGTTAATATTACTAATCTTCTTAATTAGAGAAAGTGGCAAACATGTCCAAAAAGTCTGTAACTAACTTCATTACTCTTTTACTTATGTAGCTAATTTTAAATCATTCAAAATGTGTTGTAAGTTGATTAAGTATGTGGTTGGCTTAGTTTATTAATGACTATCAATAATTCGGTTTACTATGGTAAATGTACATTTTTGCTGTTATGACTAGGGAATGGTGGGCCTTGTTTAAAAAAATAAGTTACACTAAAATAATTATATCATTTCCCCTGTTTTATTTGCAATAAATTTATATTTATTCATGTATTTTTATTCTTAAACAATAATTGCAGAACATCGACTTCTAAAGAAAATCAGAATCTAAAGTATCAGGTTAAAGTATTTCTTTACCATATGCCCTGAAAATAAAGGCCAATATTTTGCCAGTGTTAAAATTAAGAAAAAACGTTTTATTTTTGAGATAAACACTTTTATAACTACCCTTCAATATGTTTATTCATAAAATGAAGATGAAAATGTATATTTATCAAGCAAACTCTCCCATATTATTTGTTTGTATGTATTGCAAATCAACATAGGTTTGAATCCACTATCTTCAGTATTGTCATGAACCAAATACATTTTACTTTAAATATAAATTAATTTTACCATTTTATCCCTATTATGCAAATGAGCATTTTTAAATGTTTGTCATACTTTGTGTTTTCAAACATTTTTCCTCATCCAATAATTATGTAGATATGGAGTCCACAACTTATTTTTGTTTGTTTGCATGTTTTAGTTTAAACAAAGTAAGCAGCATGGTAAGATCTAGAATATTTTATTAGCAAAATTTAGATCTTATTATTTCTTAATGAACATGCTTTTGCAATACCATAAAATACTTAAGTTTGTACGGGGAGTTGCTTTATATTTAAGATCAGTGAGCTATTTTTATGTGAAAATTAGTTTTGCAGTACAGAGAGATGATCAGTTATGTTATGTTACTTATCAATTGTTTTAAATAAATAGTTGTGAAGTAGGCATTAGATGTATATCAATCATGGTAAGGGGTGTGGAATCTACAACCTGAAAAAATAGGCCCAAGGTCAGTCTGTGCTACCTTTGCAATGGAAATCAAATTATTCAAACTTTGCTAATTTTCTCATCTCTAAAATGGGGACAATTTTAGCATATATATCTAAGATCATGTGAAATAATTGGCTTTTCACCTGAGAATGTCCTACATCATGCCTGACATGTATTAAATGCTGAGAGATGATCATTGTTGCTAATAGCAGGAGAGTGTTCTAGTATTGAGAAGATGTTAATTAATTCCTCTCCTTCAGTGCTTCAGTCAAATGCTCTGGTCTCATAGATATACATGTCTCTCACCAGTCCACTGACTTTAACATGCATAATATATCATTAGTCCATTCTTCAAATATAGCAATGCATCAAAATTTTATAGAGTAGACTAAAGAAAATTATTTGTCCAGATGAAAAGTACAAGGTGAGACCTCAACTTTAACAACTGTAATGTATACATTCCACAGTGGTGGTTTCATAAAAAAAGATAATTTAGCTTCATTTACTTTGAAAAAAATCTGAATGTCATTTGAAGATTTCAATTCTATTTTAAGCATGTTTTTCAACATTTTCTTGTTGAAAGGTTATGTCGCAACTTAACCTTCAAGTCCCTTGACACTGGAACAGTCAGAACATCTGAAAAAATAATGCTTAGAACATGTTTGTTGAATTGAACTAATGTCATTATTGGCCAGGAGGGGGTGCAAAAAAGGTTAAGAAAAAAACAAACAAACAACAACAACAACAAAAAAAAAAACACGAAGCAGAGCAAAAGGAAGTTTCAATTCTGTTACTGTCACAAGCTCTGGACCTACCATATATTGCCAAGGTATATGAATTATGTTAGTGAGAAAGATAAATAAAGCTGGATTGACCTTTTCTAATACACAGAGCAACTCCAATCCTTAATTTTAAACTATTTAATTCTTCCGATGTTCTTGGTTTTATAGTGTCATAGGTTTCCAACACCTCTTTAGCAAATGCAAACTCATCTACTTTTTTTACTATATTTGGTAAATATTTAATACAAAGACACCAGTAAAGTAAGAATCCTGGAAAAAAATTTGCTTACATCTAAAATTATCTTAATTGTCTGAGTTTTCAAAACACACAAGTTCTCAGATTTGGAAATGACCTATTCCCAAAGATTTCTTGCTTGCATGCAATGTTAATTAATCAGGGGGTCTCTAAGCATTAGATTTGACTCAACTAAATACTCAACGAGTGATGGTTGCATAAAAATATAATAAAATTGAAATAAAGCACAACTATCAATAAAATAAAGAAAAGCATACACAATGCCAAAAGCCCATGAAACCATGTTTTAGTTCTAGTATAGCAGTAAAAAATTTAGTGTACTTTCAATTTATATTATTAAAATGAGTCTAAAAGAGACAAGACATTTATTATTATCATTAGAGATTACGGAATGGTGGGATGTTCTAGACTCCACCCTCGACTCTGAGAACAGAGTTACAGCTCCCTGCATGTGGTAAACTAAGGACTACTTGAAAGAGGAAAAACTGCAGTGGCCATACCTTGAACTTGAACTCCTGGAAACTCTTTTGGTCTTGCCTGTTTGGCTGGTTGGCACCCAGAAGGAAAAGTTTGTTTTTGTTTTGATTGTGTGTCTGTATTTTGAAATCCTTCTTTCCTCCTCTCTATTATATTTCCCCCCTCTCTCTCTCTTAAAAATATTTTTAAGTGAGGTTAGATGAGTAATCTCACTGGAGTAAGATTACTTTGTGTTGGTGCACGCAAATGGCAAGAACTTTCAAACAGGCAATTTGGTATTTCCCCTTAAAATCTGGGGTTCCTAAAGTATCCACTACTTTCACTTAGAATCAATTTTGACTCCCTGAAGTTTAATCTCATACCATTACCAAACATCTGCCATCTTATAATTTCTAAAAATAATATCCCTGTAGAGATAGAAAAAACAGATTTTTTTAAAGAGAAATGTGAATATGTATGTTGCTAATACTGTTAGGAATAAAGAAACAAAACCTCACAGTTTCTATTCCCCATGTTTAACTATAGCCTAAATGACATTTAATTTCCTTAAAATCACAGGTGATCATTTTCTTTTTAGATATTTATTTGCTTGACATTTGATATGCACTACTTCATAAAATCTTTGAAGTTATGATAAATACCATGATCACACTGTTCAATAAAAAAAAAAAAGGAAAAGGGACAATAAAACTTCAAACAATTAAAGTTTAATACCATTTATTAAAATAAAAACTAAGATTTCAAGAAATATATGATTTTCACTAACATTTGCATTCCCTTTCTCAAAAATTTCACCTTAAAAATGTATGATTTTATAGGGAAGACACTAGGTATGTAAAGATGACTAGAGGTATTGTTGTTAGTTTAATTTTATAAATAATAGGTTTATAATAGTCTCATAGGATACTTAGGCTTCATTATCTAACAAAAATTGCATTCTAGTTGAATTGTATGCCCATTACATTAAAAATAGAAATATAATACATAATAAAAAAGCAATTAAAACATGCATATAGCCTTAATTTATATATTGATTTGGGTTCTACGTTACTATTTAGATGATTAAATTAAGTTTCTATAATGTTGATTGTAAAATGAAAATACTTTATATATGTATACATATATACATCTCTATGTTTAATGTTTTTGAATAGATGTTGAGTTCTATTCATGTAAACTCAGGTGATTAGGTTTGAATTATCAAGATATCACTGAAAATATCAGCAATGAGAGTAAACGTAGTATACAAATACACATAATATATCTCAAGTAGTAACATTTTTCATTTTAAAAGCAGTCATGAGAAAAAACTAAAAGAAGAAAAATATGTACTAAGAGTTACTATGATTCTGAGTAGCTATTATTTCTCCCTTCAAGTATAATCTCTGTTTTTCTCAAACCTACTTCGAGCACTTAAGCTGAATAAATAGGAGACTTTTTCCTAAACATCATTGCTATCAGACTTCAATTGAGTTCAGTCAATGGCAAACAAGAGCAGGAAAATGATGGAGACAAAATAGTGAGGATGGTATAATTATACTCCCGACTTCCTTCTTCTTGGATTTCTAACATTAATTACGATCTTTAACCAAAAGTCATAGATCTTGTCTGGCAGTCCTTTCTTGAACTATGATTTCTTATAAATCTTTTCTCTCTCCCTTATAGGAAAAAGAATGCTTATACCCTTCTGTTAATAATAATTCAAAGTCACTAGATTACCTTCATGTGGCTTCTCTACAGGATGCTCTTACATGCCTCTCAAATTACAGCATAGATTATACCAACAATATTCTACTAGAAAGCTGAGTATGAGTCTATGGTATTTGAAAATTTAATACTTTTAAAAGTGGTGGTTCTCCAGAGGTAGTAAAACTTTCCTGACTCTGTCCCAGTATGAGTAGGATTTGATGACATACCTTGCAGGGCAGCATTTGGGTTTAAAAAAAAAAAAAATATGTGTTGCAGTTTTAGAGACACACAGGCCAAGTATAAACTTGACCTTTGAATACAACAGAGCTTACCTACTCTGCTCCACTGATGGGACAGGACTCAGAATAGGACTGCATACTTAAACAGCCCGGTGCAGCAAAGGTCCCATTTCCACTGAGTCCCTGTTCTACACCCCCAGCACAAACAGCACAGAGTAGGTTTGGAGCACTTGTGAGATTTTGCTTGAATCCCAGGCTGACTTTGAGACTAAAATCATTCCAGTTTGAGGTCCAACTGACCCCAAAACAGGATTGAGCTTCTCTGGAAGCAAGGAAGTGTTGAAAACTGCTGGTTTAGGAAGTGAACCAACAAAGTTTGAAAGGAAGGTACCCTGAAAGAAATCAGCTAAAACCTCAGGTGGCTTCAGTGTGACTTGGTCAGACTCCTTGGGAAGACCTTCAAAGAGACATCCAAGATCCCTATAACCTCTGAGACCTCCAAGACCTTCAGCTTCATTCATTAGGAGTGCTACTAGCCTACACCAGACTCACTGAAGAGCTGTATCAACGGTTCTTCATCCTCTGACACTGCCTCTAAGAACTATCAAGCCTGGTATCAGGAACTGCCCGACCTGGCCTTATGATTGCTATTGCACTGCTGCTCCAGCAGCACTATCTGTGATGACCTCCAGCTGCCACTGTGAGTTGGATTCCAGCCCCCTGCTTGCTGATATGTCATTAATTAGTTTTTCATTGGAGGGAAACACCGTCTTGCCCAAGCAGTCACAAACAGCTAGTTGGTAGAATAGTGAGCCATTTGTGATCTTAGAAGCTTTTTTTTAAAATCTCAATTGCCCTTTTATAAATAATTACCCTTGTTACTACACAATGAGTTTGAGTGACATCTTGTAATTGTGACCATATGGATGAGAACTCACACACCCTGACATTTCCCCTTGCTTACATGGTTTTGCTCTGGTCTATGTATCTTTTCCAAATACAACATTAGATACTCATGTGACAATGGTTAAACAGAGTGATTTTCTTAAAATACCCTTAAAGCTATGACAACTGTTATTTAATTAGGCATTATATTTGTTACTGTTATTTTATTTGCATTTGTGTATATGGCATGAAAATCAAAATATACTTGATGCAATTTTTCCCCACCAACATTTACCCTATATTTGATGCAATTTGTAATAAAGGATGTATGCAAATTTGTCTAAGGCATTATGTAAAGGGAATTACTTACCTTACCATTTTTAATATGTTTTACCAATTACCTTAACATTTCTAATACTTTCAAGAAGTAGTACCGTTTCTAGAAATATAAATAATCTTTGATACCTGACTGCATTTAGCTACAAAGACAGTCAGTATAAACATATTTTAGAGCTAAATAATTGAAATAATGTCCATTTTAAAAATATTTAGTCATAGAGTACTAAAGAAAAATTATGCTTTTAAAATAACACCTAAATATTAGTATACAAAATGCATGAAAAAGATAAAATGTTCATAAAGAAGTTATTTATTTTTGCATATGCTAATGAAAGCTATTTTTAAGGGAAGATAAAACATTGTTAGGTAAATTTTCACTAAAATAAAATTTCTCTTCCTTGTTTATAAGTTGTTTTAAATTTTTTTCTCATTTTTGATATTAGACAGTTTGAATATATATAATCTATGCAAAAATCAAGATGTAAAATATTTAAAATAAAGATAAAAAGTCACATATTAGATGAGAATAGTTGAAGAAAAAGGAAGATGAGTTTGTCTTTCTCCTTATGTGTTCAAAGATCAAGCATGATTTATGGAGAGAAACAATTTTTCCTCAATTCTAAGCTATAAAAAAAAGAATCATATTATTTAGATCTGGAAATTAAAGGTTTTGAATATCTAACAAACAATAAGATAAATCATGGCTTTGGGCTTTTTGCCAAAATATAAGT
Organism: Uropsilus gracilis; assembly: GCA_004024945.1. NCBI lineage: Eukaryota > Metazoa > Chordata > Mammalia > Eulipotyphla > Talpidae > Uropsilus > Uropsilus gracilis. The sequence goes on from PVHY01008632.1 coordinate 13,930, forward strand.
ACTGTGTTATTTGTTTTTATAGGAGCCATTGGGAAAAGAAAATTTCAAAAGGTTGTTTAAAATTGAAGATTTCATACTAACACTTGGAAACTATTATCTATAATTTAACAAATAATTTCCTTACTCTGTTTATAAGATGCCTAGATTCACCTTAATGGAATTAAGGAAAATCTAAGTATTTAGGTTGTTGTTAATTGGGAACATCATTACACAATGATGTGTAAAGTATATTGTGTAAAAAATGTAAAAAATGTGTAAAAAATGATGTGTGTCAGTGTAAAGTAATTTTTAGGTCTGTTATTACTATTGATCCTAAGAAATGCAAATATATTAGATGTCAATATGAGAATGGCATCAATATTTTCAGAGCACTTGTGTCTTAGTCTGAAAAACTGTGTTAGGCGTCTGGAATGTCAAAGTGTCTTCAAATTGCTGAGACATTTCAGCTACTACCTCAACCTAGACAATACAAATACAAATCAAATGAGAAAATTTATTTGGAAAATATGCTTCTAGTCTATAAACAACATTAAGCATCCTTTTAAAAGGGAGTATGCATACATGTTTATATAATATCCTAATTGCTGAAATGATTGAAAATCAATTCAAAGATTTGCTAATGTGATTTATTTCAGATAAAAGTATGCTACAGATTTATGTATTTTGTTTAATAACAGATAAATAAGTCAATTCAACTTTTATCAAAATTAAATTCTAAAAAGGATAAAAGGAAACAAAATCAAGATAAAGATTATCACTACAAAATATGAATCAAAATAATTCAACTGAGAAAAAAGTTCAGTTAATTCAGACAATGTTGGCGGGTAGGGTTTACCGATTTCAATAAAGAATATATCAATTACTATAAATAGTAATTTAGAGTCATAAATGCTACACAGGTGTGATTGCAAGAAGTTGAGATTAACCAATGCATATAATGTTTTCAGTGTTACAGAAGTTGCAGTTGTAAACATTAAATGAGCCTGAATAAATCACATTTTACCAAAACTAAATTTTTGCTATAGATTCTAAATATTAAAGAGGATAATTTATATTTCCCCTGTGGTGCATGCTACTCTGTTGGCTGATAATGTGATGAGAAAGGTGACTGAATTGCAGTAAGTAGGGGTATTATAAAAAATCATACTTGCATATGCCAATATTGACATTAAGAACTTTCCTTAGACTGCATCACTGAGCTTCAAATTAATTGAAAATTAACTCATTCAATTAATAAAACAGTCCTAGCAATGGAATTAACCTATCTATCATCCACAGATTATTGATTTTTAGTCATTAAAATTCACTGAAATATGTTTAACATTAAAATTATGCAAATATAATTTTGTATGCTAGAGTATCTTATAGAGTATCTTTCATATTCCTCAGAATTGCTATCTCACCATCAACCAAAATTATATAATATTGAAAAAGTAGAACATAGAGTATAGACTGAATATTCTGGGTTTTTTTTTTAATTTTGTGAAAATGGTCTTGCTTCCTATAAAATATTAAGATAATAAATGAAAGCTTACTTCTTTGAAAGCTTTATCAGTACCTTGTGACCAACATGTCTTCCAAATTTAAAATTTTGCACATTAAAACCTGACAATCACTGGTTTCACAACACAACACTGAAACTGTGAATCTCAAATTTATCTTCACATTAAAACACAATGCAAAACATTTAGACTCCTGGTGGCTAAACCACATTCCAAATAATTCACACTGAATCTTTGATCCTAAGACTCAGACATGAGAATCTTTTAAAACTAGGTACGACCAAAGTTAGGGACCACAAAATATGCAACTTTGATGTGAAATTTCTAAAGAATTATTGATTTTATATTGAACATTTTTATATCAAATTGGCATGTTATCACAACTCATTTAGAAATTTATCCTATTCAAGGTAATAACAGATTTGGAAACTGAGATATTTGTATTCATATTTTTCTACAACTATCAATTTTCTTTATGTATAAAAAACCAGCATGTTAATGTTCATTCTTATACTGAATTTTTGGAAAGCAAAATCCTTATACCTCATTTCAAAATATCTAACATTACTTTAAATGAACAAATTTCTACATTTTGTTAGCTCTTATCCACAAGAGTTTTGAAATAAGTAACCTCAAGATTTATATTCTAGTGCACAGTAAGAAATTCGAACAAATGCTAACAGTGATTAATACAAAATAAAAAATGAATTATTGTTAATCTCAGTTGCATAATTAACAATGATCTAGAGTTGGACTCACAAGGGCTAACATGAGAGTTGAATCAGTTTAAGATTGCTAAATTTAGCTCCTGGTCAAATCTTACTCTAAATTTATGCTGAATGAATATAATTAGAACATGTGATTAGGAGTTTGTTGATTACACCACCATGAAGAGATATTGAAACCAATAAATTTAAAAATCATGGAAGAAGAATAATGTAACCTTTTATTGGTTTCAAGATTAAATGTTTGTGAATCTAAGTCTACCAATTTTTTCACTTAACTAATTTCATCCTGCACATTTTGTCTACTTTTTTTTAACAAAACGATGAACCAATATCTCGAGAAACATCTTAATCATAGGCCATACTATCTTTTAGAAAATTTGTGATATATTGCAGATAATTAAGTTTTAATTCCACAAAACTGTGACTTGGTAATTGAGGGGATTCATTGAATGTATCTCCCTCATTCCCAGTTGAAGTATGGTAGAGAAAATAATATCTACTCCACATAGCCTATATAATTATTATAAATTATAATGAGATTAAAATTCACAAACTGCTATAATGGCAATAAAGTATTACTGCATTTAAACTTGATGTTTTTTATACATCAATTTTACACTTTATGCTATGATAAGCCATAGAAATTTATATGTGTTCACTGATTTATGCCAGGGTTAAAAAACAAACACCATTACCAGATAGACACACACACACACACACACGCACACACACACACACACATATATATACATATATATATATATATATATATATATATATACTATATGGAAACATAACAACAGATTAGTCAGAACCATCAATAAACTCTTGACAGCTGAGTATAGAACTGAGGCAACTAGAAGGGGAAGATGTTTGGTAGGAGCAGGGGCAAGAAGAAATTCAATGGAACATGGTGGAGGATTATTGGGGCATTAGCTGAGGACATGATATGAAATTCACATTTGATGCTCAAATCAGATATTATGCTGTAAAATACCTTTCCTTTATAAATATAATTTGAAGGGAAAAAGGGTACTACTAAATTGAGTAGCTTGAAAAATCACACTTATTTAAGATATCAATTTAAAATAAACTCCCATGAAAGAGGACACAAACATTGTTATTTTTTCCCAAATACATTGACAAATTCCTTCTACCAAGTCTTAAATGTCATTATCAACATCTTTAATATCTATCTTTTTCATTTTTAGAATAAGAATAAAAACTAAGTTCAAATAATTTGACTAGTAAGTAAAGTTGTAGGACACATTCCAAGTCTCATGAATTCCAGGTTATTATGCTTTCACTAATTCAATTTATCCTCCATTACTCTCATTCCTAAATACAGTCTCAGCCTGGAAGTTGTGATAACACAGAGGCCAGAATATTTCATCCATATTTACAACAGTTTCCCTTTCCACTTAGGTAATAAAAGAGTTATTTGTTTGTTTGTTTGTTTGTTTGTTTATTTATTATTTTTTGCTTTGCTATGACCTCTTATTGCTTCAACAAATTATTTGTAGCATTCATAATGTTTTACATTGTGCAGTGGGAAGGGACTTCATAGACATATTATACCTCTCCCAGAAAGGTTTCAATACATTAGGGGGACTGAGTAAGCAAAAAAAATTTTCAGTAAAATGTAGAACTAAGAACTATTAACAAACTAATGACAACTCATAAATAGATTTTATCTTGATTAAAAAATCATTACATAAGAAATAGCATATGAACTGAGTGTTTTAGGTTTACAAGTTTAAAAAGACAGTTAAACATGAATTTTATGAAAACAGTGTGACAAAATTAATTTTCCAGGTGCAATTTTGGGTGGAAAAATCACTGGCTGATGGGAATACTGAGAGAAACAATAAGGACAAAATACATTTGAACTAGATCATACAACTTATATACTAGACTATAACTTCGTATACTATACTATAAATGACTTTATTCAAGGAGATTCAAACAGAAATGCCTAGAAAGTGGAAAGAGAGGAAAGATAAGAGTAATGAGGAAGTGGTGAGAGCGATGGGAAGGGCGGGGAACAGGCAGAGGAAGATATAGTGGCAATTATATGGTGAATAACTGAGTAAAGAGTTAAGAATATAAGATGACAGAGTAGTTGACACTAATGACATCCATTCTCCAATACACATATGATTTAGACAGCTACTTATGAATGAAAATATTTCTAGGATAGCACAAGTTTTCGATTAGGAACTTACAACGGAAAAAAGAGAATTATCCCACAGAAAGGATTGTTGGGGGTGTTGGCTCAGCTGAGATGTTCAGTGATAGCTAGTGTGAGGTTTATCAGTATCAATCATAGCAGATGCCACTGCAGTCCCAGTGGCCTTCTCTACAATGGACCATGTCAGCCATTACTGCTAAAAACTACAACAGCTCCTACAGAAGCCATGGACCACCAACAGCTTTTGGAGTGGAACCATAGTATTCATTGGCACTGACCCCAGCAGCTGCTCTGTCAGGACCACTAGTAGCTCTAGCAACTGAAGTAAGCAAGGACCATTATTATCAGATGACAGAGAGAGAAATACGGTTACACATGTAACCGCTTTTGTACAACTCCAGAACCACCCCACCCCCAATAACATACATACCTTGGATCCCAGAGACAGCCCCTATGCAGCTTTCGAATGCCCGCTCCACATGCATTCTGTTCATACCTGTGCTTCTGAACCTGGATTCACAGGGGTTCCACATTCACTCATTCCTGCAGCAATCTTCTCTGGGCTACATAAAAATCACCATTCCTTGACTTTTCACAAGTGCTTATGAAATCAGTGTCCCACAACATGGATTGCTGTAAGACTGGCTTTCTCTCCCATCAGCTAAGCAATAAGTGGGGCTGCAAAAATGCTCCTGCCAGAAGTAATTCCTGTGGGCAGCCTGTCCCCAAGCACCAACCGGATTGAGCCAGAAGTCCCAGTAGGCATTGCTTGTGGTTCTCCAGAGTGTTGCCTTTTTACTTAATTATTCCACATCAGATGAACTAATTGGAGTCATCTGAAGACTCTCAAACACCCAGACTCCTCCCACCACGTACTGAGTCATTGAAAGAAAAAAAAAAAAAAAAGCATCTTTCACCAGTTTATGTCCAAAAAGAGAAGCCCAAGAGTTTTGCCAGACCTGGGTGGCTGCACCTCCTGTCACCAAGAGTGGGCCTGATATCTCAAAAAACAGTCTGTTGTTGTTGAAAAAGTCATATTACTAAAAGTAATATACACTCTCAACGTAATTCCTATCAAAAGTCAAAGGCTTTTTTTCATGGATGTAGAAAATAAATTCTAATAATCATATTAACTACAAAACAGTTTGAATCAATTAATAAATAGAGTAATTAATGCATTAATAGATTGATCTTGAAAAGGAAAAATACACAAATACACACTACAACATTTATTGATTTAAAACATTATGAAACAATAATAATCAAAATAGTACGGTACTCTGGAAACCAAAGACACATGTCAATGGCATTGAAGCAAAACCCTAGAAATACATCCCATGTATATACAGTCAAGCAATATTTACTAAAGGCTTCAAGATCACACAATGCTAGAAGGATAGTTTCTTCAATAAATGATAGTGAGAAAGCTGTTTATTCACATGCAGAAGAAGGAAACTGGATGTCTACTTGACACTTCTCAAAGAATTAACTTAAAATGGATCAAAGACAAATAAAAGAAATAAAACTGCAAAACTCCTTTTTAAAAATACAGGGGATAAGGTCTTTGATGTTGGTCTTCACAATCAATTTTTGCATGACACCATAAGTACAAGCAACAAAAACAAAGGGAAAAATAAACAAACAAATAGGACTTCATCAAACTGAAAAGTTTCTGGACAATCAGCAAAATGATTTTAAAGCCAACCTCTGGGATGTGGAATGGGATCATTTCTTGACAAAACATTTATCAAATAAAGATTTAATATCTGAAATATGTAAAGAACTCATATAACAAAGTAACCAAAAAATGGAAAAGTGACTTGAACAGATTTTTTTTCAAAAAAGATATGCAATAGGTAACAGGTACATGAAAATGCTATTCAGCATCACTAATAATTAGGAGACTATAAATCAAAACTATATTGAATGTCACCACACACCTATTAGAATGGCTATAGTCAAAAAGAAAAGAGGCAAGTATTGGTGAACATACGGAAAAAAAGAGAGCACTTACACATGGTTGGTTCATTTAGAAAACAACATGGACATTTCTCAGAAAAAAAAAGAGAAAGAATGACCATAACATGCAGTAGTTTCACTAATGCTATGCAGCAGAAGGCAATGAAGAACTTGAAGAGATACCTGCAATTCCAAATTTATTGAAACATGATTCACAAACAACCCAAATACCAGTGGGTGAATGAACAGACAGAAAAAATTACATAGAGAGATAAGTAAAGATATAGATAATGAAGTTCTAAAGATCTAATGTAGAGCACGAAAGCTGTAGTTAATAATATTGTTAGTAATAATAGCTAATGTTAGTAATAATAGATAATAATAGCTAATATCCATGTTATGGCAACATGGATACCATTATGTGAAGTGAGATAAACCAGAGAAAGATAACAAATTCCACATGATTTCACTGATATGCAGACTATAAAGAAACAAAACAAAGGAACAGTTGAAAAGAAACTAACACAATATCTAAAATTCTGGCTAAAGAATTGAGACCACCAAAGCCAAGGTTAGTTGGTGGGGAACAAACTGGTGTGGGCCCAATTGATTATTAATGACCACATATGAGTCACACAATTAGATAACTTCACCTGAATGCATATCAGACTATGGATAGTCATTTTTATAAATAACAGAGTTTCTATGCATGTATATATATATATATATATATATATATATATATATATATATATAATGCACACACACATATATATAATATTTAGATAGCCTTTTTTTATATTTGTGTCCATTCTTAAATGTTTCATAAGTGGATATTTCAAAAAGGTCAAAAGGAAACTTGACCTTTTTGTGAACATTTGCTGACCTCATATACAAAAAATGAAAGGTAAGGGAGACTTTATTTTCACAGATAACTATGATCAAACTAAAAATATTGCATTATATAAAAAAGAAAGTACATCAGATGCAAAAAAAAAAAGGGAACTCTATGGCAGTTCTTGGATTAATGTGAGAATATGACTTTGTAAAGTTCACTTTCAAATTTTGATTTTTTTAATCTATAAATATGTAACTATATATAACTGCCCTAATACCCTCACAGAACTTTTACTAGTCATTGAGACAATATATGCAAAAGTACTTTGTAATCTGTAATGTTCAGTATTATTGAAATTGTATCTAATCTTTTGAATTTACATCTTCTTATATACTTAAATTTTTGGAATAAAGCCTATATTAATAGCATCTTTCTTCTTGCATAAAGACATTGTCTTTTGTCATCAAATATTAAAGTGAAATGTACACTATTCATAACATGTATATACAGAATCAACACTTATGTAAACTTTCCAAAAATTTAATCATTGTATCTGTTTAACAGTATGCTTTTGCCCAAGCATACATATGAAATACTAAATAATTCATGAAATAAACTAACACTTTACAGTGTAAATAGTCTTGTTATTTTACACAGAGGTTTTATGTGTAGAATGTTTTGATAAATCTCTGCTTGTAAAAGAAAGATTTGAAAAATACCAATCACAGTTAAGTGCAATACATAAGCAAGTAGGAACAATTCTGCAAGCAATATTTAAACTGTGATGATAAAGAGCAAAAAGTTCAAGCTCTCCTTAAACAATAGGAAAAATAAATTATGTTCTTAAAGCATTATGCATTTACACAGACATCTTCTGCAGATATCCCTCAGGTACTTATAAGACCAAAAACAAACAAACAAAATTCCAGCTTACACTTATCATTTGGAGTTTTCATGGTTGACTCCACATCCAGGGGAACTGCAAGCACTAACATAAAAACTTGAAGGTCAAGCAGTCAATATAAGTAATTCCCCAGAAGTGAAGGAAAACAGTTTTGTTCTGCTTTTTTTTTTAAACAAGACCATGTTTTCAAACTTACTTTAATTTATTCATAAGAGGGCCATTACACTTGTTCTTTTGAAAGGAAACTTCTTAATTGGAACTAAGTCACTCATTATTCACTGTGATATAGGTTTTATACCCTTAGGTGCCATGTGATTATTCACATGTTCAGCTGACAGAAAGGGGTAAAAAGCTGTTCTAATGACTTAGCTTGGCTTTGACTCACTGGGTTTTTATCTCAATTTAACTTCCAATATCAGTTACAGAAAGTGTTAAAGCTGGGGGAAATAACATTTTGGTAGATGGTAAAGGATAAGTACAAGTCATTCCAAGTTGCTGAAGCTTTCATTAAATAAGGCAAGCTATTTCAAATCCTAAAGCTTTTTAAATGGTCTAAGACTTCCGGTGTATTTACTAAAGAGCTTAAAAGGTACTGTTCAAAATCCAGCAGTCAACCTACTGAATGGTGCGATTAGACATTTATTTTGACAGTGATCACTGACAACTCAATTATACCCCAAGAGTCAAAACTTTCATGTCATCAAAATGTCTAACAATCAGTGTTTACAGGGTAACAATAACTCACATGCTAAACAGTTTGCCAGAATTCTGTCACTGTGACACCTAAATGGAACATTTGGGTGTTTGTCTAATGCACTTAAATACAATATGGGATTTTCACAGAGGAAAGAAGCACATCATGCAAGTTATCAAAAGAGAAGATATTTTTACATAATAAAAAGCATATTCTTAGAACAAGTGTCAGCATTGGAAAGAATATTTAAAGTAATTTAGCACAGGCTTTTTTTTTTTAATTTTGAATTGAGATTCAGAAAATTTAAAAAAGGTCTACTGAAGATTAAATAGCCATAAAAGATAAAGTTAGGCCAAGTATCCAAAACTCATAGTTCAGATGCTTTATATTCTATTAAGTCAAAGTGCTTCCTGGAAATTAAAATTTTACATAGTATTTCAAAGAATACATCATAAATGGAATGTGAGGTTTTACTACATATAACTACATATGCTTTAATCATTTATGTAAGATCTTAGAAGAAAAATAGATATTCTAAGAAGGTACTTATCACTCTTGTCTTCTGAGACTTCTATAACTAAAAACTTCAAAATATAGAACTTGAATTAGAGGTGCAAGAAGGTTTTTGTTTAATTTCTGAAACCAAAATCTTTCAAAAAAGCAGAATACAGTGTTTCAGACACTTGTAAAACCAAATAACAGAATTGTGCCAATGACAACAAGGTGAAATTTCTTAGTAATTTTATCCCAATACCACAATTCATGTTTTTATAACCTAAAGTAATATGTCATTTAATGATGTGTTGACAAGAGCAGAGGGACTATACATTGGTGGCCCTGATGGACTGCATCAAATAACCTAAGTGTGCAGCTGGATATACCACTGAAGTTTGTGTGATTTCACATTATAATGTTCACAAAAAGATGAAATCACTTAATGACACCTTTTTTTTTTATCGTATCCTTATTATGAAGCTATGCATGACTATCATTGTCATAAACTCTCTGAGTATTGTTTTAAACAAATCTCCATAGCTCCTGGAGGATTCCTTGATATCAATTGTCCACACTTTATATACTGAAACAACTATCTAAACTTCATTCTTAAATATGTTATAATGTAATGCTCTCATTACATTACAACTCATCACAACTATCTAAACTTCATTCTTAAATATGTTATAATGTAATGCTCTCAAATTACTCCATCATGGTACTTATTCCCAGTTGGGCAAACTGAGAATCTTCAAGAATATTTATGATTCAAGTACGTCCTACTGGACACCCCAGATGTGTCATATTTGTAATCCATGATCAGTCTTGCTTCATACGTAGTAACTTTCTTCCTCTTCTTGTCTGTCTGGAGCTTGAAATAAGATTATTACTCATTTAATTATGTAAATTATCTGAAATGACTCTATAGCCCTTCTTTGGCTGCTTTCTTGGGACCCAGTGTTAATAAATATCTGTGAATTTTTTCTGATAAGGCTACCCAGGTCCCATAGAGGCAGTAGCAACAAAAAGGATAATTGTAATATGTAGTACTTTACCCCGTCTTGTAATATTTGACAATTATTTATTTCCAACATTTAGATTTTAAATAGATAAGCTCTATGATAATAATGACTTTCCCCTTTCTTCCCACATGATAAGGAAACAAAGTATAATTCCCAGTAGAAATATAAGACTAATTATTTGTGATATTATTGACAATGAACCTCATATTTTCTACCTTTCTAACTTGTAACTGATATGCAAACTAAGTTTCTTGAATGAATTTATAAAAGTTTGTCTTCCAAGTACCTAGCATTATTCTTCCTATCCTCTAAAAGTCTTACCCCAGTAGCTCAAAACTAATAATTATGAAACATCCATTGATCATGAGATAATTTTTTTGGCAATAACATTTATTTTACAAATTTTGTCTATTTTTCTCAGTCTATTTCTCTGTTTTTCATGTAAAATTAAATTTGAATTGGGTAGCATTGCTTACAACATTTTATGTTATTTAGGGATATAGGTTCACACCTCTTTAAATGTATGTTAGCACAATATACTCTCCACCAAAGCACTCATAATCTTCTATCAAAGTCCATTTGAGTTTCCTTCCGCTTTCGCTTTCCACCACCCAGACGCTTCTTCTGAGCTTCAATTTTAACTCAAATTTCTAGAGTTTATTTTGATTTAGTTTTTCTTGTTTTATTCTTTTGTTTATATTCTGTTTACAAATGAAATAATCTAATATTTGTCTTTCTTTCTGACTTGTGTTTAACATAATCCCCTCTAGATTCATCCACGTTGTTTCCATTACTGACATTTTATATATGGGTACTCCACTGAGAACACATACCAAATACCACATATTTATTCACTGATATGTCAGTGGGCTTGTAAGTAGTTTCCACATCTTGTCTATAGTGAATAGTAATGCAATGTGTATACGTTTGCATATTCATTTAAATTAGTATTTTTCATTCTTCAGATAGGAAACTATGATTGAAATTGTTGTATTATATTTTAAAAATGATAAAATCCCATACTGTTTTCCAGAAGACCAAAGTCAATCTAAATTCTCATTAATACAGTATACTGCAAGTCTCAAATACTGAATATATTATCTTTTATAGATATAGGTAGAATATAATCATGACAAGATATATGTTTCTACTCCAAAAGAACACAGAACCTCTATTATTAAGAAAGAAACCTTTATTATTACTGAAGTTCTAATTACATTTTTAAATATTAACTATATAATATTTAATGATAATGAAGTATATTGTAAGCTCAATCTCTGAACATTGTCTAAAAGAGAAATGTTTGTTTTTCATACTGAAATTAAAAGTAGAAATCAGTTGTCATAAGGAGACATTCTTTTTAGGAGTTCTAATGAATTCAAACATTATTAATTTTACAGAAGACCTTTCAGTTTCACATGAAACATAAAACGGCCTATCATTTAAGAAGGAATACCAATGAGTTATCTTGATGCTTGATAAAAAGATCTCCCTTCTACTGTTTAAAATGCATGGGTGACAAAGCAAGACTTAGAAATAATTTTGTTAGTTTCATTCCTGTAGTATCTTCTATAACAGAAGCAACCTATTGTAAAATAATTCAAAACACCCTCTCTTCTGAAGGCTTTTTCCACATAAAATTTAATTATGACTTTTAATAGCACATTACTATGATTTGAAATTGAAAGACTTTGAAGGAATAATATTTTCTAAGCATGTTTAAAAGTATGACATATACATTTTGTTAGTCTCCAAGTCAAGATTCCTATAAAATGAACCTCAAATCACTAATATCTCAATGGATCAAAGTGTGTAATTCATTTTTAAGAGTCATCCTAGGGAAAATGAATTTTTTTTAAATCAAATTTGACTTAACAAGGAGTTCTATATCAGTCATACTCAGTATGACAATCAAACTAACATTAGTTGGAGGGTGACATACTGTCTATTAATAATATTGGATTAAAATATACAAAATAAAAATAACAGCTTTTCTACAAATCATAAGAAGTGAAATAATGGGAATAATAGACTTGACATCAAATTTAAGCAATAAATGCATTCAGATATTCAAATATATCATCAAAAGTTGAATATGTTCAATTGAGAAAAATAGTTACAAATAAAAGTGAAACATTTCATTAGAAAATTTTGAGACTGGCATGCATTATTTCCATAACAGAGGTTTAAAAATGAAGTACTAATGAAATGCTGTTATGCATTTAAAATTAATTTCATAATAAAAATATGTGAAACATAGGGAAGTAAGAAAATTTGAGCAAAAATAAAATTGACTTTCTTTATAATATAATTTAACAAAATAATTTTATAGACCTAGATGTATATAATAAAAAATAATTGAGAATATATTTAAAGATATTAATATATTTCTAGAAGCAATATTTATAGTACTGTAAAGTCAACAACACATTAAGGCAGAGGTACTAAGATGAGAAAGCAAGGTGTGACAACTATAATGTGGAGTTAGCGACCTATGTAAGTGGAATAATAACTTCTCTCTTGCATCCCATCACCACCATACAGCAAAACTGTTTTGATTTCTGGATTTTTCATATTTTAAGAAAGGAGCAGAAAATTCAACTAAATTTCCAAGCTATGAATATTGACAAAAAAGTCAACCTTAAAATTGTTAATAAAATACAATATGGATGTTGTTCAGTCACAAATCAAGTATTACATAAAACACAGCTACATAAAATTGGTAAACCTATGGTATGGTAAAAAAAGAAATGGTATAAAATATTTATAGTAAATTTGTAAATCAGAGAGATAGTCTTGAAAATTACAAGCAACTCAAATTTGCAGTGTTACCTTTGAATGGTGTGATTTCTAACTTTTTAAAAAAAGTTTTCATTATCAGTATGTATTACTCTGGAATTAAAATTTTTTTCCAGCAATGTAGGGATTTGTATAGAGAGGTAAGGTGTGTTGTTGAGGGTCAAGAAGAAATTGTTTTCAGAGTATGGGAAGTGGTGTCACATAGTTATTAGCATGTAGACAGAGATCATCTGGAAAATGAAGCTGTACCTACTGATCTTTTAGTATTAGAAAAACATAGGTGAGAGTATAGAATAGTAGTACTGTCTGATCATTGATGCTTATATTAGGAACATATAAAAGAAAAGATTTGCCCACCAGCAAGTAGGAATGAAGTAGAATATGTTCTACAAAACACACACACACACACACACACACACACACACAAATTGTTTGAGCTGCATTTCCCATGCCATTTCCTTTCTAAATCACAGGTTTTTTACGATCATGGTTATCTTGTCCATGTTTCATATTATGCATTGAGAGTGAGATTATTCAGATACATTTTATTTGTATGTAGCTTCTTGATCAAGAGAAGACCCCCATATAAAGACAGTGCTACAGAATATTCATACAACAAGGTATAATCTTTATAATTAGCACATTAATGAAAGATTATAAAGTAGTAATACAATGTGTTCTAGAAAGCCCAATAATATGTCCATACTTTGACTTTTTTTTTTTTTTTTTTTGAGACTAGGTCTCAGTATTTTTGCCCGTGGAACTGTAGGCACTTGTTGCCCGGGGTACCACGGACACAAGCAATCCCCAGCCTCAGCTTCCCAGGTAGCTGGGATTACAGGTGCGCGCTACCACGCCCAGCTATTTTTTTGGAACTAGATCTGGCTAAGGGCCCCAGGCGGGACTCGAACTGCGATCCCTAGCCCCGGCCGCTTCATAGGCTGAAGCTTACAGGCACGAGCCTCGGTGCCTGGCCTCATACTTTTGCTTTAAGAAAAAAAAAAAAAAACTTTATGAAAATAAAAAGACAAATGATCAACTCAATAGGTCAATGAGTGTCAGAAAAATGATCATCAAATATTCTACTACTATCAGATAGTTCCATGGAAGGGCAATCATTGTAATTATTTCTCTTTCTAAAAATTAATGCACAAATATACAAAGCAATAGTATTGATTCTGTATTGCTTTAGAGTCCGATTGTCTAATAATTTCTCTGGCATTCTTTCTTTTAATTCTTATCCTTCCAATTATATTTCTGATAATGATCATTTAAATTGAGAAAGCTCTTATTACATTATATCCTTCAGTTCAAAGTAGCAGTGGGTAAGACACTTTGGCTGCAGATCAAGTCAGAAAACTTAACCGGAGAAAGAAATCTCGGTTTCAACGTAATCGGGTTTTTAAAGTGATCGCGACTCCAAGACTTAGGTTCCTCTAAACTTTCAAGCTAGTTTTACTCTAATTTTTAATCCATGTACCGAGTAATAAGGTAGCCTGAAGGCCATTGTTTTGTTGGGAAAACAAGCGAGGAAAGACATGTTACCCCTAAGAATACAATTCTAATGAAATCAGGATAAAATGTAGTTCTTAGGTAAAGTTACAATTATTTCTAATAACTGGACTTTCATTTCAGATAACTTTCAACAAGTATAATGATATAAAGTAAATATAGTTTCTAAGGAAATCCAGGTGGTTTGATTTAGTTGCAGTTTTTACAGTAGCTACTCAAAGCCAAAGAAAGTAGAACACCAGTACAACCTGCCCTCTTTCTACTATCCTGTTTTGTTTTATTTCACTTTTAATTGAAAAATTGCACTAATTATTAAATGAATTCATTACATCTTTCAGAACATTTAAAGGGGCAGAATCAATCTTCTACGGGTAACATTTGAAAATTTACAGGCCCCAAATTTATCATCGCATTTTCAATAATCAAAACAATATTTCTTAGAGAAAAATAATATAACAATGTAAATATGGAACATAAAATTTCCAAGTTTATTGTAGTTATTGCTACAATATAATTTTGCAGTAGTAGAGTAATTCATATATTATTTTTTCAACTATTAATTTTTAGTATACAGCACCTAAAATTTAAATTAAACTGCATAAAATGTAATGCAAAGTGATATCAACTCATATACGTCTCATATCAATTCATTCATGTATATATGTCTCATATATACATACATTTTTGCATTTGAAGATCCTCTTAATAACTTAAAATTTTAATACTAACCCATTTTTTGGTTTAATACTAACCCATGTTTTGCTACTATATATATTGCAATAATAATACAAAATTATTTGTAAAATAGTAATCAGATTATGCTAAATCAAACGATTAGATCATAACATTGGTGAACAGAAGTTTTACTTTTCTAAATATGCAAAAATAAATACATATGAACAGTATAATAATTTGAAAGAGATTATTCATGTAAAATTATTTTATGAGGAAATTTTGAATCCAACACTAGACTAATGAACAACTGATTAATTAATCAGAAAAATGTTATCCTTGGTAGTAATAAAGGACTTCAGAGTGAAAATGGTTAGACATGGTAAATAGAATAAAAGTTTCAATAAATCTAGGAGAAAACACAGTATGTCTATAATACATACATGATTTGATTAGTAATATCTGATGTAAGAGAAACCAAAGTGAGAAAATAGCTTTGAAAGCCAGGCACGGTGTTTCGTGCCTGTAAGCTTCAGCCTAGGAAGCAGCTGGGACTAGGGATCGCTGTTCGAGTCCTGCTAGAGGCAACACAGCGAGACCTAGTCCCAAAAGTAGCTGGGCGTGGTGGCGTACACCTGTATAACCAGCTACCTGGGAAGTTGAGGCTGGGAATTGCTTGAGTCCGTGGTACCCCGGGCAACGTGAGCCTGAGGTTCCCCAGGCTAAAATAGTGAGACCTAGTCTCAAAAGAAAAAAAAAAAAAGAAAATAGCTTTGAGTGATTTTTTTTTTTACATTTTTCATACTAAATATCTTACAGAAAAAAAATATAACAGCTTTTCTTTCTCTTTCTTGTTTCACTTCTGAAAAGAAATCAACACTGAAAAAGATGTAGGAGTTTAGGTGAGTAACTCACAAGTAAAAAATTGTAGAATAGTAAGAAAACACCTAATCTGTACAAATATTTTTTAATATTTAATCTTTAAAACAGCTGTCAATTTTCTCATCTCATCTTACGTTACACAGTTGTAGGCTGCAGGCCAGATCATCTTGTTTAAGAGTATTTTTACATAATTTTAAGACATTTTATTTAAATTATGTTGTTGACCATGCACATTTTGTTCTATATGTAACTAAGGAAAATAATTCTTAATACATTTGTGTTATAATTTTAAGAATTAAAGAGTTGTTTTACATCAAAATTTGAACTTTCAGTTGCAACTCATAAGATGATTTTAAGCAAAAAGAGCTTCAAGAAACAGCCAGACAAATATCCCAAAGATGATATGGACTGAACACAGTAAGATGATTTGTCCAATTTTTATTTTTGTCCTGTGCCATAGTTCTGTTTTCTAGTCAGATCCCACTTATAAACCTTGCTAATAGCAGAGAACCAATATGTGATCTAGCACATTTATTTTATTTCTCTTCTGGTTCCTAGATTTATTAATGAATGTTCTATTCTCCTCACCCAAATTTCAGCTTTTCACTCAAGTTCTTATTTCTTTTGTATATAAGAAATCCTTAAATAGCTGAAATTCTAGACATGAAACATAGCAAAGACCAACAGACCTCAACTTAGTTGGTGATTGACATTATATCTAATATGATAGTGTTTTGTGAGACTTTAACTTATATGGAACTTAACTAAAGACTGCAAAACCTGCACTGAAAATATGTATTAGGATCTGTCTTCTACTTTTGGTACCAATTTTAACACAAAATAACCTGCTAAGGATTCCATTAGATGGCTCTTTTAAGGTAAATTGATTTATTTTTCCAGGTAGCATGTATGAACTTAATGTAAACAAAAATGATATATGAGGAAGAGGAGTGATTCTGATTTCAGGAGCATAGAATAGAGATGAGAACATACGTCATACATAACACTAGTTTTTGAGCACACATATATAATATTTATGGTCACAAGTGTGTGCATATATATTTCTAATAATCACAATGTTATATGACAGGTGTACATATAAAGTATACCCATGTCTTCCTGTACCTCTGTATCTATTATTTAAATATATTATGCAAACACTTATAGTAATTATGAAATCACTTCAGTATATGATACAGTAAATTGTGATGATGTGGTTTATATTGGGGCACAGAGGAAGATCAGAGGGACAAACTATAGGAATCATGTAGTTCTTTCTTAGAAATTAGGAAATCATTTGAAATATGGGCACTCACAACTACTAATAGATAGAATATTCATTTCAAAAGCTGTTTTAAAATGTATCACTAAATAAAAATCCAGTTTCCATTGATACAAAGGTAACAAATGATGGTTCAAGGATAGAATTATGAAAAATATTATTTGTAAGAATAGCACCACTATGCAGGCTACTCTGTTTCATCCCATGTAGAGAAGGATGGAATGACACAGGCAAAGTGACAGAAAACAATTTTCTGTAATGTCAAAGCAAAATTTTATGTTTTTATACACAGACATGGATTGTTTTTGCTCTCAGTCATGGCATCATTTTACAAAAAGTTTTTAGACTGTGAACAGGAATCCTGATGATATGGTAGCATATTGCAATTGCAATATATCAATCAAAACATCTGTGATTTGTGGTTAATATGAAGCTAAACCACTTTTTCATTGGTTGACTTTACCTTTCTAGGATTATACTTGTTTGTTAAAACATGTACTTCTCAGATTGTCCACTTCTCAGTGTATCATCAACCAAATATCAAAATGATTGTGGAAGATTCCACTAAAGGCAAAAACAAAACTCAAGTCAAAAATTAGTATATAACTCACCTTGAACTGTGTTGTGTATTAAGAGGTCATATTATATTAAAACACGTCAGGTTGCATTTTCAAAAAATTTCAACATGAACATCATTTAAATTGGTTTTCAACCATCATTTGGAAATAACATAAGGCAACTTGGATATATCCAGTTGCCTTATGCTAAAAAGCACTAAATAAAGTGCTTTTTAAAGAAAGGCAAGTACTTATCCTCTTCCTCTACCATTGTTGTGCAAATTTTTAAGTAGCAGAAAGTTCTAAAAAAGGTACTAATGCAAAATCATGCTCTGTACAAGTAGTTTTGTATAATACAACACAAAAAATCAGAATTTTAATACCAGAACGTGCACAATGCCACAAGACTGAAGAACATGATTATGAATGATTAACCTCCTTTGACTAGACTAGAAAAAGTGGAGAAAAACTTAAAAATCAGACAAATGTCATTGCCATGAAAGTTCCAAGATAGATGAATGATCTTGCATTTGGGTTGAGGAATTGGACAATCATTTGTTTTTTCACTTTTTTTTTGCCATCTTCAAGTTTTACCAACAAAAGTGAAGAGAGTTAACTGAAAAATTGTAAGGATGTTTATGTTCCCTTGTTTAATTTCATGTAAATTACTTGAATAATTATACGGTAGCAGTAAATATATAAGTATATGATATATAAGTATATGAAATAAAAGGATCAGCAGTTTTAAAATCATCCTTCCAGTGAGAGATCATTATACTGTTTACTTACAGCTATCCTCTAACCACACTCAGCACAGAGATTTAAAAAAAAAAAAAGTCAAATCTCAGTAAGACTGACATTTTTCCCATCATGTCAATATTAATGTGTCCTAGTTTTAATTTCCAGTGGTCATCATTCAGAATTTCAAATACACAAATGATAGAAGTTTGGGATTTGACAATACTACCTCTTAACAGGACAGATATGTCAATATTAAGGCACTGATAGAGGAAAGCAAGGACAACTCTAAGATAGCAATACAAGGGAATGCTTTCAAATTAAAAATGCTTGTGTGATACTCTTCCTAACAAAGGCAAGTTCATTAACACTGAGACTGAATATTTTCACAGGACAATTCTTAAACTGGGAGAACAGGAATCACCCATGGTGTTATACATGCAATTAAATGAATCCTCTTGAACCAATTTCTCATGTGTTTGGGAGTCATAAATTTCAATTGCTAAGCATTCTTAAGCACTAAATTTTGAGAAAAACTGTTTTAGCCTTAAGACCAGAAAGTTTATTTGAAAGTCAATAACTACAAATGAGAGCTGTTTATTTTCTTGAAATTCTCAATTCTTTTTAAAGCATCTCTCAAGCAGTCTGACCTTTAAGATAAACCTGTTCATGCAGATCTAAGATGTTGATTCCTACTAAAGATAATCCATCCTCTAAACACACATATACACACACTCTAAAACACATATATATATGTGTGTATGTATATATGTATATGTGTATGTATATAAATAATATGAAAGGGGGAAGTATATATATATACATATATAAATATATATATATAAATATATATGTATATATATATACTACCCCCCTTTCATAGTGCCACGATTCTCCTGAAGAATAGTTCATATTCCTTGCTGCCTTACCAATTTGAATGTAATATAGACTCTCCTTAAGTATCCACCTCCCCTCACCTCCATAATCAGGCTTAGCAGGAGGTCTGGAGAAACATCATATTTATGCAAAATCTGCACAAAATTTACTTTTGGAGTATTTGCTTATTTCAGAGTAACTCTAACTCAGAGTTACTCTATGAGATTCATTACCCTATGAATGACAGGACCTACTGAACAAAAGGAGATTTAGGTCCAAATTGAAAGCTACAAGTGTATAGGAAGAAGGGAAAGGAGAAAGAAGAGTAAGTAGAGGAAGGAAAGGAAAAAGCTCCAGTCCCACCAGTTGCAGTTTACGTGAAGGATATTTTGTAATGGAAAGATTGTGAAAGATTGTGATGTGTAATGAGGTCTTGCAAGGTCTTGGACTTGTCTCTCTGTTTTACAGGACATTCCAGTATGTATAGTACATACATGTGAGAAGTGAATAGACTCTTTCAAGACTATTCTATTTCCACAAATGAGATTGGAAATGAAATGTAATAGCAGTCTTTCCACAGAGCCAAGTATTGCAAGCTTAGAATACTAACTGGCTCATTTACTTCACTGATTACCATATGTAGATATGAAATCTCAGGCACAAATTTTCAATAAACTACCCTCTTAAGTTAACTTGCCTTTCTGTTTTCATCCA
The DNA here is from genome assembly GCA_004024945.1 of Uropsilus gracilis. Classification (NCBI taxonomy): domain Eukaryota; kingdom Metazoa; phylum Chordata; class Mammalia; order Eulipotyphla; family Talpidae; genus Uropsilus; species Uropsilus gracilis. Next base: position 34,295 of record PVHY01008632.1, read on the forward strand.
TTCATCCATATTCTTGCCACGCACATTTTAATGTTGAGTTTTTACATTCCCCAACAGTCCAACAATTTTCCAAAACTCAAGGGCTATTTCTATCATCTCACGCAACACCAATCATGAGCTAATGTGAAAATATAGGATCAACTGAATATAATAGACACAAAATCTTACCAGATTAAATTACATGAAAATGTGTAAGTTTAGTCTTATCTCAACTTACCTCTCTTAACTGAACCATACCAGGTATTTGGGTAAATATTCCAAACAAGCATAGAAAAAAAAAAAAAAAGGAATAAAACTACCACGTCCTTGATACCCAGCACTTTGTAACAGGAGAGCCTCCTCTTCAGTTTATATATAAAGGAACAAGCTAAGTCTTCATGTACTTCATCTGCATTACAAAAACTTACATGAGGAAAACTTTTGGGGGGAAATGAAGGTGATTTCTGAGCTGCTATTGCAATAGTATATGACACTGACATTTATTTCCCATAATTCTTGCTCACAGGAAACACATCCTTTGAGAAACTGAATAAAAACCAAGTTGGACCTTCTCAAAATCTGCCAACTAGCAACTTCCTAGGGAAGCTCTTATAACCCCAGCACCGTCAAATTGCAAGGAGCCAGGCATTGAGCTGTTGTGAGGTGGAAGGCTGCCCACCTTGATGGTGCTGTGAATCTGGTTATCCCTGAGCCTGAATCCGAAAAGAGGAGGGTGTGATGGGAAACGAGGGGGGAGAAGAAAGCTTCCACTCCATGAAACCAGATACCCTTTTGGAATATGGGCAGAGCACTAGAATCTGGATCCCACCCCCTTGCCTACCTCCAAGACTCCAGTCTGCTTCCTTTGGCTTCCTCCCCTCTGCTCCTTCCGCAGCAGCGGACACACGGATCCCGAGAGCGGCCGGGAGCTTGGGTCCCGCAGAGCGCTCGTGCCAAGCGCTTCTCTGGACTAGTTATCAAATGAGAATGGGACTGAGACGCACAGCCAGGATGGTGGTTAAAATCCGGGTTTCAGGCATCAGCGTCCCGGAAGGCTCCCGCTGCTCTTCTGTGCCGTTACCCAGCTTTTTCGCCCGTCAAAGGGCTACTCGGGGAGTCCCTCGCACAGCTCCTTTCCGTCTGCTCCGCCGGATCTCTCCAGTCTCCGCTGCCGCTGCTACACCGCGCGCCGGGCGATCCACTCGCCGCACAGCTGAGAGGCCAGGCAGAGACAGCGCAGGGGGGAGGAGGATGAATTAAACGAATAAATCGTTCGGGTAAGGGAGGAAAAACTTTGATGTTGGAACCGCACGCACGGGAATGAAAAGAAACCAAAACAAGTTGCAGGTGCGGGGGCAGGGAGATCGCTTTCACCAGTGCTGAGAAAAAAATCACCCCCAACTAAAATCTAGGCAGAAGCTCCCTGCTCCTTGAGCGATCTCCGAGAGCATCTCGTAATCTTTAGTCTTGGAGTCCACTGGAAAAACACAGGGTCTGGGAAGCCCTGTTGGTTCACGCCTGGTGGGGGGGGGGTGCAGCTACGAAACGCGCCCCCAGCTGGAGAGGCTGTCGGGGACTCGTGCAAAGAGGACAGAAACAAACGTAGATCCAGTAAAAGCCAGGGGAGCCGGAGCTGCCCGCCTGCGAGAGCAAAGACGTTACTCCCTTCGGGCAAAGTGACTGCTACAAAGTCTGTTCATCTTGCGCAGGGACAGACACATTTAAGGGCCTGAACAGACGTCAGCAGCAGCTGAGCTCGCCGGGTGAGCGCCAGGGCTCCCCGCCCCGCGGGTTGTAGCGCGCAGAGGACGATCTGCAGCTCGCTCAATGGAGCGGCTGACTTCGGGAGAAAACAGCGCTGGTGGCGCTGCGGAGTGTCAGCCCCCGCAGCCCATCAACCTGGAACCGTATACCAGCGGCATTTCTGCGGTGGGTTCGCTGGCCCGATTGTACAGAATCGGATCTGCGTGGCGAGGGATCTGGTCACCCTGCGCGTGCACAACCAGTATTGGGTCACTACCGCGCGCAACACCTGTTTATTTATTTATTTATTTTTTCTCCCAGAGAGATCACTTTTTTCTCTGGCGCTGTTTGAGTCATCATTCTGATTCATTTCACAAAGTTAGTTCGAATCCATCGAGACTCCTTATAACAATAAGCGGTATTAGACTTCTGAATCTTGCATTTTCAATCAATACAATATTCAAATCGAACCATAACCTCTCACATCTACTTCCCAATTCAGTCACAATAGATGGACCTATTCGATGTGTTCAATTCATCCTTACTCCTTTCTTAGGTGATTTTCATCTAAGATAACCATTTAGGTACTTGAATCTTTACATAAGGTAGTCGTATTTCCTGAAGTAACACATTACCACACTCGGCATTTTCTAAGGTTTTTGTAACTGCTTCTAGGTTGATGGTGAAAGTTAAAATCAAACTCAGAAATATAATGAAAGGGGATTTTGTATATTTATCCTTTGCAAAACGACCTGTTCAGTTCCCGACTTTTACACCTTTACCTTTCATTTTTACCACAACAATGATATATAAATTGCATGTTTAATTGTGTAAAATGGATTTAAGAGCGATGGTTAAAAAATTCAAACAACAGGATCCCCCCCCCCCCAGGAAAAGATTATCATTTAACCGATTTATTTGCTCCTGGACACTTAACTTGGTGTCCAAAATAGTGAGGAAGGGGTAATGTAGACTAGAGATCCCAAGCCAAAGGAACCTGTGGTTATGAAGAGCAGATAACACACATTTTCCCTTTTCTGTAGCTCCAACCTAATCAAAGTAGATTCCCCCACATCACAATCACTGGGAGGGGGGGAAAGTGACAAACACAAACTGCGCAAGAGAGCAAGCTCCATATTTGTTTCCTCTCACGCTACTGCCCAGGAGCCCCTCCCTCTAGTGGTTGGCCTAGGGAAACACTCGTCTGTGTGTGTGTGTGTGTGTGTGTGTGTGCCTGCGTGTGGGAGGGTTGCATGTTTGTGGCTGCGTGTGTGACTGCGTGTGTGCACGCGCGCGCGTGCGCGCAAGAACAAGAGCGTTCGTGCGAGTCTATATAAGGGAGGGTTGATCATTGAGAGTACCCACAAAAATCTGTCTGCTCACAGTAATCCCTTCCTCCTAGTCAAGACCGTTAACGGAGAAACATCACTTAAGTGCTAGTCTAGAGCTTCTTCTTCTCTGACCTTGACCCGGAGCTAGGAAGTCTAGTCAAACTTTCTGGAGAAGCAGTACAGCAAAGGCACTGGAAACTTTAGAAACTGGAAACGGCGACCGCAGCTTTGCTCTTTGTAGTGAATACACCCAGAAAGATCAGAGAGAAGTTGGGAGCGAGCGTGGAGCCGAGCAGAATATTGAAGGGCTTTGGAAAAATATCAGTAATAAAGATCAACGATTTTTTTTTTTCCTTTCGATAAGCTGTTTTCCAGTAAAACTTCCTAAGAAGGTAGGGAACAATATTTGTTTTGCTGATACACCCTGAACTTCCATTTTAGTTCAGTGACATTCCAGGTTAGCGGTTCTCCAAATGCTTTTGTTCTGCTTGGGGAGGGGGCTTCGGCATTTCATGAACTGGGAAGGCCGCTCACTGTCTGAGTCAAACCCTGGAACCTGCACTGTCACGCCCACCCCACCCCCACCCTGATTTCCAAGGCTTTCTGGGCGGCCAGTGTCTTCAGTCATCCCCTGTGGCCACAAGAGGTAAACAGCAGGGAAATTACCTGAGTTGTATTCCTGACTCAGACCCAAAGTGCCTAGCACAGGGAACAGGCAGCTAAGCTAGAAGCGCAGGAGCGCAAAGGCGCACGACTGAAACCCACTTCCTGCCCCAGGATCCCCGCTGTGCAACTGGGGACACGCAAGAGGAGGTCCTTGGTTGGTTAATCCGGTTCATTCGGGTTTCGGGGAGGGTGGCACCTCACCCCTTTAAAAGGGATCTTCAAAGACGCCAAGACCGGCCGTTAGTAGATCGCTTAGCGGACCTGGGAAGGAACAGGCGCCTGAGCCCTGCGGGCACATTCCGACCCCGCAGTGTCAGTCCCCCGCCCACTTGCTTGTCTTCTGAGTACGAAACACCGATCCCCACCGAGCCGTGAGCCGCGTTCCCACAAAAAGAATCGAAGCTCTCAAAGGCCGCCTCTTTCTGATCAGAATTTTCGAATCCTCAACATCTGTGCCGCCCTTCTACCCACACCACCCCCACCCCTAGGTGGCTGACTCGAAAGGACCAGAAAGGGTCTTGCCGTCTGCTGTCTCCCATAGTGAACCCGGCATGAGGTGAACGCGGCTGGCCGTAGGTGGCCCCAGTTTCTGCGCGCACTGTGTCCGCGGCTGGCTTTGTCACGTTCTCCTGGGCAGAGATAAGCGCGTGGCTGAGCCAGCGGCCGACAGAGCCCGACTGCTGTCTTGGCGTCTGGAAGCATGTAATAGCTTCTCTGGCGGACTGAGGTAGCGAGCGCCTGGCTACACCCCATGCTGCACAAGGGAACCAGCCCGCGAGCACTGCGGGAGGGGCGGCCAAATGCGGGACGAGGGCGCCCCCCCCGACGATGTCGGGCGCTTGGGAAACTGCAGCCTAGGGCGCCCTGGCGCTTTGCTCGGGGTCAAAGTGGCTGTTACTGCAAGGAGCTCCTGAAGAAGGGAGGAACCTGGTACCCCAGTAATTTGCATTCCTCCCTCTTCGGTTTCCTTCCTGTGAGGCCGAGCCTGCCTCCCATTGAATTCAGGGCCTCCTGCTTGTTCTTTTGAAGATAACAAGTTTTCACTGGTTTTCCTGCGCTGGAGAACAAGCGACCTTAGAGATGGTGGCAAAGCAAAACGACCACTAACTTGTACGACACGAGAAAGGACTCTTCAATACTTACATGATCAGATTTCCAAAAACGAAAGAGCAGAAACTTCCTCATGAATAAGTCCCAAAGGATCAGCTTTCTTTGGTTATTCTTGTGATTAATATGGGAAAAGCTTTTATTTATTTGTTTGTTTATTTATTTACTTATCTATTTATCTATATATCTATTTATTCGTTCATTCATTCATTCATTCATTCATTCATTCATTCATTCATTCATTTATTTTTATACCCCTTAAAGCAAGCATACCCTCCCTGGCATTTTTCCTCCTGTTTTGACAAATCAAAAAGTAACTGAATTTGTAGTATTAAATCAACAATTTTTTTCTTCTACATGCTAATTAATTTGTGTGTCCTAAAATAGGACACACAAATATTTTAGTGAAAATATTTTAGTGTGATACATAAAAGTAAAAGTTACATATTGATGTATTAAGTTGGTACTAGTGCAAAAAGCATTGTGTTTTCATTTATTTTGTTGTTAAAAAATCTTAAGACAAACCGTTTCCTTGCATTTGGAAAAAGGTTCCCCTCTGTAAAATTAAAGTAGAAATATCTTTAAATCTTTAAATTCTCATTCATTTGTGAATACATTTTTGTGTATATCATGTTCTTGTATATTGCATTATAACCTTGGCATGCTATTTCAGATACCAAAAATAAATTTTGAAAAGGTTATTGGGAAATGGAGGGCTACATTTAGAAAGTATTCCATAAATTTAAATTGCCTTATTATTAATTATTAATATGTATTTTAAATAGGTAATATTTGATAGAGCATTTTCTATTTTTAATTACAACACATCGCTAAAACCTACCATTTCAACCACCATTTTTTAAAGTGCATAGTTCAGTACTTCTAAGTTTATATATATTGTTGTACAACAGATTTTCATACTATTTCTTCTTTTTAAACTGAAACTCTATATCCAGCCAGCCATCTCTTTCTTCACTTCTTTGTAGAAACACAGAAGAAAAGCCATGGGAGGATGTAACAAGCAAGCAGAAGATTCTTATAAATCAGTTGGCAACTTGATCTTGGACTTCTCAACCTCCTAGTTGGTGAGAAATAAATTCCTCTTCTTTTAACCACCCAGTCTGTACAATCTGTATCTTATTTTTATGCCAGCCTAAACAGACCAATACATATGCTACTTTATTATTATTTTTATGAACCACTCTGTTATTTCCCATAGTGATTGCACCATTTCACACCCTCACCAACAAAGCACAAGTTTCCAGTTTCTCCAAATCCTTGCCTGACAATCATTTTCTTTGCTATTGGTAATAATCATTCCAGCAGGTGTGAAGTAACTTCACATTGTGATTTTGATTTGCATTTCTCTAGTGACGAATGCTATAAAGCAATTTTTCATATACTTCTTGGCTATTTGAATGGCATCTCTGGAGAAATATTTATCTAACTTTTAAATATGATCTGATTTTTTTTTCTTGAAGTTGTAAAAGTTCTATATATTTCTCAGACTGATCCCTTATCATATGTATGATTGCAAATATTTTCTCTCTCGTAGTTTCCATCAGATGCAGTATTTTAAAAGGTTGATGTTTGTGTGTGTGTATATATATATAAAACAATGATCTTATTTCAATAATTTTTCATGTTTCAGAAATTCACACATGCAGTCATTGAGATAATCTCTATTCTATGAATTTTACTAACATCATACGTTTTCCTGTTCCATATTAATATAAAAATTATGTCCTCAATTAAATTGCTTTATATGTCAAAGAAATATACTGGTTGTTAATGAAATGTTTATTCTAATTAGCATGCATTTTTAATTAAAAATCATTGGTATATTTCACATTATGGAAAAGTAACATTTGTGTAATAGATCAACAGATGCCTTTTTAAAAGTTAGTATGAAATTTTCTACAAATAAACTGAATGTGGATATTTAAATGAATTGAAAACAAATCAACTCAACATTTTTTTAAAAAAGGAAAGATTTGTTTGATAAAAGAAAGCTATAAAAGGTATATATTTGAATTATATTTCTAGTTATGCTTTCAATAGGATATTATTTTACAATCATTTTTACTGCATTTATAATGAATTTCATATTTTAACACGCTCAGTCAAGTAGAATTGAGATGCTCTTTACTAAACAATCTTGTGCTCATTCTATAGTAGTCAACATTTTAACCATAATTTTATATTTTGCTTCAGAACTAGGAGATAATTTGAATGTTTAGATATGACCTCAGGATCACAATGAATATATAATCTTATTTACTTTTACTTATGTATCCTTTATAATAAAGTTCAGTTGGATTATATGTATAATTCTAGGAGGAAAGAAAAATTGGAAAACATTTCTATAAAATATGTGAGTTCACAATAAATATGGAAAAATTAATTTACTTTAACTTTAAGAAATCAGGTAAGCTTTGGGATATTAAATGGCATGATTCATATGTTTAAAATATTCAAAATTGTGTGTTATTTTGTTAGAACACTTTGAATTCTAAATCTAAAATATTTGCAAAGAACTGCCTATATTTTAATCAACTTATTTAATCTAATTAATATCAGCATTCACGGATATCCTGAGACTGTGAGCATTGTATTCTGACTCTTTTGGTAAGAAGTTAAGCAGGAACATCTGTGAATAATCACTAGTTGCTATAGAGGGCTTGTGCGAATTTTTATATAGCTTTATTTTTCACATTGCACAGATATATAACTATTTTCTGCTAGCACAGTTATGGTGAAATTACTTTCTTCACTGAAACAGAGAAAATTCTCTTTAAAGAAACTAAAATATTCTCTGCCCATGCCATTAATAGATCTAAATATAATCAGGAGTCAGTATTGCAAATCATACTGCTAGCAATAATCACTTGAGAATGACATGATTAAAACATATTGAATAAAACACTAGACACTACCTTTGCAAGTAAAATATGCAACATGTAGTACAAAAAAAATGACCTCTGGCACACCTTACTTATTTAGAAGATATGGGTCAATAGAAATTTGCTTTATCAAAGGGAGAATAGCTTTATTTATCAACAAAAGTCATAACTGAATCTACTAAAGCTTCCTTTTACCTGTGGTAAAAATTATGTCTAAGTCAATTTAAAACTTCTTGCTGCATATATGTAGCTATTTTCCTTTATTGTTTTATTTTTGTCACAATGCTCTATATTGTCTTTCCCAACATTTGTTTACAAACAGAATATCTGGATTGGGCAAACATTTAAAGAATTGCTATTGCCATTTATATTTTGTGACCCAGGACTGATGAAATCACATCAGAAAGGATTCTTTGGAAAATTAGACTTCATTTGGATTTTTTTGGTATAAAAAAAACACATTCATATCTTAGATTTTATGTAAAAATTCATTTGGGATTGGAGCTAAGTTAACAAGGTTATTATGGGAAAAGTTTTTTTTTTTTTTAATTGAGCTATGTTGATGTATGCAAATATATATTACAGAAAAGATAATTTTCAGTTATGCAATATATGGTAAATTGATTATTTCTACTTTGTTTTAAAATGAAAGAACAATTATTTCATTTTATTTTTAGTTTAAAAATATTGTTTGTTAGAATTCAATACAAGTAATTCATTAGAAATAGTCACAGGTAAATTCAGAAAAAGATGCTACTTAAAGGCTTTGGATATACATTTCCTATAAATCTCATGTCTAACAATAATTTTTAAAAGTAGTCTGGCAAGTCAGGTATGTTCTTGAATTTTGGAGCAGCTTGTGTTAAAACTCTATTTTTTTTGCCTTCTATCATCAGTGACTGTCATAGAAAACAGATGCAAATAGCATCTGCTTCCATGGCAGATGCCAGGGTGGGGCTGGCATCCTTGAAAAATCCACAGGGTCTTTCTGAACAACAATTAGTATTCCATGGACCCATCCATGCTGCTCAGCTCTACACTAATAGAAAAGTTGTTAAATAATCTAATGTTTTTATGATTATTGATTTTGTCTACACTAGTAAACTGCAAAAAAACTATTTAATGACAGTATTCCAATTTATATTTAAGCAATTCCCAATTACAGTCATGCTATTTATGGCTAATCAACAAATTGTAAATGTGCAGGGGAATCTGCAAATTATAAAGTGCAAGAGACATAGCTAAAACTACCTATATTCTTAAGATTTTTTTTTTAATGAAATTCAGGCAAGAGCAAATGGAACTTACTGCTATATGTGTTTTTTTAAGCTAAGCTGTAATATTTTTAGGATAGTCTTTAATTCACTGAAAAAAAATGAGTACTAGTTATAGATTTCCCATACATCCACTATGCCTATAAATGCACGACCTCCCCATTATCAATAGTCTCATGACAGTTCTGTATTTGCTACAATTGCTGAAACTACATTGACACAACATAATCTCACGTAGCACACTGTATACATTATAATTTACTGTTGGCATTGTCCTTACTATGGATTAGAATAAATATATCAATGCCAGCATTTACCACGATGAAATCATAAGGAGTATATTCACTGCCCTGAAACTTTTCTGCATTTCTTATGTTTATTGGATTACCTGTGGAATACCATAGTCCTACTGGATTAGATCAGGATTATGAGGCTGTCACTGATCCATAGTGGTGGCAGCCATTGGAAGACTTGTTAATTGTGGTTCAGGTCAGCATGGCTCATGTTTGATACCTGCGTGGCTGGAACTCTCTGTAGTACCATGTTTAACAGTGTGTCTCTTGGAGATGGAATAATTTCAGTGTCTACAGTTGAGTTTATTACTGGGTGTGTACATGGGTATGACTGCCATCAGGTCCCTAGTCACTATCCAGTTTCCTGAATGGATATATCTGCCAACGCACTGTGTTTGAAATGGATTTGGACTTAAAGTGAACACTCAGGCTGTTTCAGTTTCATTAGCCAAAGCTGAGATTTATAGATGTGGCTGTGGAAGGACAGTTAAATATAACACCCACAGATTCAGGAGATATTGAGCTAGTATATGATTATGACTACAAAAACTGGAGCTGAGTATAGAACCATTTAGGATCACCTAAAATGAAGATATTTGTATCTTCCAATGCATTCCTGAGTCATCTGACTCAGGTATGCTGATAGTCTATGACATTAATAGGGCTGGAGAATAGTATAGAACCATTTAGAAACCCTTGGGGTGCAATATGAACTGTCCTTGTAGGGTCCCTGTGCCAGTAGAACTCTATAGACTGAAGCCAGAAAGAACCTGAAGACTCTCCAGTGGTATAGATGAAAGTGCCTCTTATGGGACCTTATTTTCTCAGGAATGCCAAGTGACAGTAGCTGTGAGGAAGCTAGAGCCATGCACTGGTTCCTTTCTGGATCCCTGGTGCCACAAACAGGAATGTTTCTGACAGGGACCCTCTGCTAACAGAACTGTTAGTAGAATGTAGCTGGGATAGGCTAGAGCTTCGTTATATGTTCCTTTCAGCATATACAGTCTGACCTAGTTTGGTGGGATTACCTCCAAGGGCTTCCAGTTTGTATGAAGAGGGGTTAAAGCAGGTTTCTGGTCCACTTCAAAGTATACAAGAGGGACTAAAATTTATATGTCTATTCCCTGATGCACTAGTGGGCATGACTTCTGCATGAGTCCCTAGCAAAATGATGTTGGCTAAAGAACAAAAGTCAGATGAGGATATAAATCAGTTCTGTTGGGTCCACGGTAACAAATCAGTCATTAGGTTGAATCTCAAAATCACTCTCCTCCATCATGGGCTACAGCAATGTTTCACAATTTCCTGTTTTCCAAAGCTCACATGCAATCATATTTGTTTATGAATAGATGTCAGATTGTTCCTGTTGACAAGAAGTTAAGAGCCAGTGGCATCACATTTGGTCATCTTGCTAATATCACTTTCTGTATGCATTCAAACATGAATCAGCCACTCAAAAATTTGACAAGAACTAACATCTGTATCTTCCAAAAGCGATCCATTTTTGATGTGAAATAAACTAATCAAATGATATCTCACATAAAGGCTTGCTGTATTATGTTGGTGTTTATTGTTTCCAGAATTCCACGTGCCTGTGTTCCTCAATTGAACAATACAAATGTATTTATTCACTCATTGATTTGCTTTTTCAAAATATTGCTACTTTCTGTGTCTGTAACATTGGTCAATCTTATTGCAACAGACTTAACAACTTGTGCTGTCACAGATGTTTTGAAAAGAGAGCGACTTGAGTGTAATTTTCTAGCATAGTGAGCAATTCTGCACTGTTATAGTTATTCAATATTTAAAGAGTTGTAACTCAAATAAGATAAATTGAAGTGTTATGATTTAAATGCAAATTAAACTCTCAAAAAAGTTAAAATATAGGTTTTGCATGTAATTAATGAAGCAAGGTGAGTATAAATATTATGTAGTAATTATATTGGTATGTGGTAAAACTGAGGTAACTGGTGATTTATTTTTCTATTTTGTGAACAAATTTTAAGACATATAATAAACAGCAATTACTGTTCTATGATTTATAAATCATCATATATTTAAGACTTGAAGTCTTGTTTACCATTCTTAAAAAGCTATTTCAAACGTTGAATCTCCCAGGAGTATTTTAGTGAATTGCTAAAGCTTTCCAGTTTAATAACATTTTTTATTGTCCTTAAATAAAGATTGAGCTATACAAAACCTATTTTCAAGAGTAAATACATTTTTTAAAATTTAAACATCGACAAAAATTTACTAATTGTAAGTTCATAAAATTGCTATTAATTCAGTTTTTAGAGGTTTGAATGCTTTGTATACAGCATATGAAGAATAATTCCAACAAAAAAATTGAAAATTTCAGCAATGTCAGAGGTGGATTGAAGGTGAATTCTAGTGATTGACAGAAACAGTTTATGTTATGATTGTGTGCCAAGAAAAGATAAAATACACATTAAAATGAGGATAAATCAAGATAAACACCTGTTAAATATGAAAATAAGTAAAAAAACTTAATATGAAGATGCATATAAACAGAGACTTTGTTTTCAATTGACTGTAATTTAAATAAAAGTCATTTTCATTTTGAAACTAGGGATTTTCTTCTGGTTCTATTAGGAAACTAATACAAACAAATTTAAGTTCATAAACATAGCAGACACTTTTTAATGTTTACTCTGCCTATTGAGTCACACAATTTCTGCTTTCCCCCTTTAAATACACTGTGCTCACTTATATTGCCTTTGAGTTTTGAACTATTACCACTATCGTATTTCTCCTCACTTTTTCTGCCCCAACAAACCAAAAGAATTTCATTAAATGAAATTCTTCCACTTCATACCTTATCTCTCTTCATCTTTCTGACGAATTATCTAGAAGATTAAATAAAATAAAGAAATAACATCTGAAGAAGGCCTGAATAGTTTGTATCTTATAAATTAAGTGACTGTAAATTTCATCTTGTTATATGTATTATATTTAGTCTAAATTTTCCCAAGGCTATAATTTTTGATGAATCCAAATCTCATGTTTTTATTTAGCATGTTTCAAAAATTCTGCCCCAAGACTTCTGGAAATATACAAAATTCTACTCATGATATAAAAATAGATGTCTAAAATCCCTACATAAATTTATGCATGACTTAGAGAATATATTTTATAATTACTTCACTAAGAAGTTTTATATTTCAAATTTTTGTAATGCTTGAAATATGCTAATTAAAAATAAGTAGAGAAAAAGTAATGATTAAAATATATTTTTATAAAGACATGCAGAATTTGTGATTAAGAGGGAAATAATGTTGTGGACTTATGGCTCAAGCACAGTATTTTTTGCCAAAATTTGGAAGCTGGTTTTTCTTTTGCCTCCATGAAATATCAGTATAGCAAGGGATCAAAGAAAAGGAAAATCCAAGGGAAGTAAGATGTGGCTCATGAATTTTAAAGTTCAAGTGCACCTTGCTAGGCTAGATTACTGATTCTGATGAGAAATCAAGAAAAACTGTTTTCAAACACAAAATTCCTTCCAATCTGGTAGTTATTGTCTATGTACTATGTATATTAAGATAAATAAACATGCAAACATTTTGAGGTCAGCAAAAACACATTTGATCAAAGGTCATTTATACAATTCATTGTGTTCCTGTCTTCTCAAAAATTTTTGTGTATCAATGCAAAGAATTTTCTGAAAATCATTCGTCATAATATCTTTCTCTTCTAATTTAGTGAAGTATAAGTGGTTGGGAAGAAAATAATGAGATATTTTAACAGTACTCAGATTTATTTTTTAAAATTAAATAGACTTATGATTTTTGTGAGCATATAATGATATAAATCTACACACATTTCCCAAATATATTACTGAATAATTGAGGATTGCTTCCTGAGGCAATAGTTAGAAGCAGGGTTGGAGGGACAATATACTAATAAAGAAAAGACAGAGTCCTGGAGACAGATTGCTAATGGTGAATCTGCTGAAGCAACAGAGTCTTGGCTGTTTTATTGCTAGAAATATAGCATTTGTCATGAGGAATAGGAAGGTCAGGGGCTCACATGCCCTTGGAAAAGATTCAGCTTTAAGGGTGTGTGTCTGTTGCCCAGACATCTGCCTAATTATCAGATATTGTAATGGAATCATACTCTCCACCTCTGTGTATGGTTTCAATCTTAGCAGCAAGGCATTTCATTGTGTATTCCCTGGACCAATGCTATAAGGTATACATTCCCCTCCATGGTCTTACTGGTCAAGCCTTTTAAGGCATGCTCTTGCCCAGGGGTAATCACGTGTTCTGCCCTCGCTTAACTGGAAAGAAGCCTGTCACAGTGCCATTCTTGTCCTAATCTTAGCGATCTTTTGTTCTGAATTGCTAGACATTCCTTAGCACATCTGCAATTGAGTAAATGTAGGTTTTGTGTACAGTCCTATTCAAAACAAACTTTTGAATCATGGAAAGGCAAAACATGTGATGTTCTTACTACCTGCAAGTATGACTAAGATGAAAACTCATATTAAGTGCTGATGACTCCTAGAGCAACCAGAACTCCCTTACACTAAAGACAGGCATGATAACTGACTTGACTCCTTGGAAAATTTGAGTCCTATCAACTATAGCTGTATGTACATACCCTCAGTACCAAATATTTTTTTGTATCTTGATTTTATATTTAATGATTATTCATGCATTTGCTCAACAACAATACCTAAGACTAAAATATTTAAAAACGTGCTATTTTTTAATATCCCATAATGAAAACTACCTAAATATCCACTAAGATCATAAGATATATGTATCATACTTACACTAAGTGCCTGTTGATGTCACCATTGAACTTAAGTTGTCACTATTCCTTGCCCAGCAGGCAAATGTAGAAGGCCTGACTGGATAAAGGGAGGGGATGGGATTGCTCTGGAAACCTGGGTCACTAAACTGATGATCTAGTTGGGATGATGATTCACTGTGTAAATTTGGATTATCAGTCAGGACCCACCGGACAACCAATCCATGATACCTGGGATGGAAATAGTCTCAGGACTCTTACTCTGCATAGCAGACATCTCCTGTCTTGCTATTTCTTTATGCAGTATATTTCAATAAATCCTCTTGTTCTGCTCTCCACACTGTCTCTGGTGAATTCTTTCACTCGTGAGCCTTCCACCTACACCTGATTTAGTCCCACAATACTACAGAACATAATCTGGCAATGTAGATTACAAATGTTACAATTAAAGGTCATACCTAAAGTATCTAGTGAAAAATAAAACATGAGTGCTTCAAATGACAAGTTATAAAAGAATGAAATATATATATATACATACATATATATATGTCATCATATATATATATATACAAAACCAGTTTTGTTTTCTAGACTTTTCACAGCAAAATTCCACAAATTGGGTGTGTTAAACAACAGAAATGCATTTGTTTTTTTCTTTTTGCTTTTTTGTTTCTTTTCTTTTTTTTTTTTTTTCTTTTTGTTTTGTTTTGTTTTGTTTTATGGTTTGGAGGTTAGAAGTTCAAGATCAAGACTTTGGTAGAACTGGTTTCTCCTGAGGGCCTCTCTCCCTGTTTTGGAGATAGTTACACTCTTGTTGTGCCCTCACAAGGCTCTTGCTCTGTGCATATGTATTTCTGTATGTCCTCCTTAAATTGTAAAATTAATAGTATTATTGAATTAGGGTTCCATCTTTATGAGAATATTTAATAAAATTATCTGTCTAAAGAATTTTTCCCCAATATAGTTACATTGTGGGTTAAAGTTTCAATATATGAAATTGAATAGGTGAATAAGGAGAGAAAAACAATTCAATCCATTAGATGTAATTGAAGGACTATCATTTACAAATTTCTATGTCTAGAGGAAAGATCCTTTGCTTTTTTTATTTGTTTTGTTTTGTTTTTAATGCATTGGAAGCTGATGACAGAACTGAGAATGGGGATGGGCAAAGGGAAAAGACTCATGCAAAGTTGGGTGTGGGGGCAGGGCAAGATTGACAATTGTGGTAGACTATGGGTGCTTTGGTGGTAGAAAAACTAAACTGACTATATCTGAAGGGAATCCTGTCCTTCAAAATACTAACAATGTAAGCCAATGTAGCTGTATAAAAATAAATTAATGAAACTAATGAAAGATCAAAAAGTATGCACTGAACAGAAAAAAATATCACTCAGGCTGTGCGGTGTACTTTTTGCAGATTGCAATATAATAACATAAAATATGAAGTCAATTTTCTTGGCATCATACCTCTAAGGAATATTATTAATCAATGTGTTTGCATAATAAATAGTTATTTCTCACTCAGACATTATTTAGCACTTCTCAACCCTATAATTTTTCCATCTGTAACTTGGGGCTTCTGAGTTCATTGCTGGAAGGTTTTTTAAAGATTGGAAAGATTTTTAAGTATTGGAAATGGTTTACAACACTTTTATCCCTTATTCCTTTTTTTAAGATCTAGTCATGTGGCCTCATATTGCTGCAATTAAACTGAGAAATACTGCCTTCCTGAATGTGTAGGAAG
Source organism: Uropsilus gracilis (assembly GCA_004024945.1). Classification (NCBI taxonomy): domain Eukaryota; kingdom Metazoa; phylum Chordata; class Mammalia; order Eulipotyphla; family Talpidae; genus Uropsilus; species Uropsilus gracilis. The sequence continues at coordinate 50,108 of PVHY01008632.1, forward strand.
GGAAATTGAGAAACAACATATACCACCAACTCTCATATTGTGGAAAATTACTATTATAATCTGCTATATTTAAATTTAGCTACATTAATTTTATTACTTGACAAAATCACATGCAGATATTATTGTGCTATTTTGTTTTCTGCTTGTACTACGTAAAACTCTTATTGCTATCTTTTGTATTCACAAATCTCATCAATAAACTTCATTATTTTAATGGTGACATGGAATGCTTTTCATTACAATCAATTTGGTTAGTATTAGGATTGAGGAAAAGAGAGGAATCAAGGAAGACTAAGATTTTCATTTTGAGAAATAAACTAGACAGATTTATCTTTTATAGAAATGGGAAAGACAAAATTGAAGAAAATTGAGAGTTCCCTTTTTGTCTCATGAAGTTGAGATGCCTGTTGCAGTGAAAATGTAACATGGAGGATAAGATTGCCAATTTTGAACTCCAATATTTTCTACTTAAATTGACTGATTTCTTGTTCATAATTTGAAATATCATTTACCAAGAACTAAAATTCTACATAAAGGTAGTGGATCATTTATACTTGCTATTTTTTCCCCTTGTGGCTTTTTCCTAGTTCTATCTTATTTTTGATAGTTTTATTATTGCTGCTTTAAACTGTTCTTTAAAATGTATAAATTAAGGTAACATTATGTGAAAACATTACATAAATTTCAGGTGGACATCATTAAAAACCAATACTGATATATACTACATCAACTTTACCACCAAAGTCCTTCATTTTTATTTGATAGGTCTACTCATTGTGTTCTATTCTTTAGTTGTGTATTAGCAATTAATTCCTCCAACTAATTCCTCCATTTATCTCTTTCCAAACAACAGATTTCAACTTGCCACCTGTGATATTTAGGATTTTTATAAAAAGTTATATATATATGCATATATAATTTACTGTTCTTTGAAACACTGAGTCATTGCTTTTTGATAAAGATTATATTAAAAAGTATAAGAAAATTTTGTTTGACAAAACTTGCATGTGAATAAATCAGATAAGTTTTTTAAATTTAGTTAACATTGGTTTAGAACACTATTCAAGGTCTAGGTTTATACCTCCTTGAACATAAACAAATAAGCGCATCTGATTAAAAACAACATGTGTCAAAAATATACTGGGGGACATCTTAAACATTTTTGGGATTCTTTTGTTTACAATTTTCATCTGTAGTTTGAATGCAACTTCTCTCTTAAATTACATTTCTTTCTAAAGGTAACACTTAAAGAGTGTTAGATAAGATTTCTGAACATTATCTATTGCTATATTATACTATAATATATACTATACTATAATACTATACTTTGTATTGGATACTGTGTCCATTTTCCCTTTATTTCTTTATTGAAGCTAAAAATTCATTCAGATTTTACTATGTGTTGTATAGAAACAGCACTAGGTCCTTGGAGTATTCTTATTCCCTTTACCTGTGACTGATTTGGCAAAGGCCGCTGATTCAATTCTAGATAATAAAATATCAGTGGAAGTATGCTGGGGTGCTAAGAGAAAATTATAGGAAGACAAGTTTCTTCCTTCTTTGCAGAATTTTTTTAACCCTGAATTCATGTCTCTTGCAATCTTAAGGGTAACTGCCTTGAGATCAATATCTACACATACACACACACACACACAAGCGCACACAAAGCGCGCGCACACACACACACACAAAACCCAAAACAAAACAAAACAAAACAAAAACAAAACCTGGAATTCTGATATTTTTAAATTCTGAATTAACTTACTCTGGAAAAGACCTGTATGGAAAAAATCACTTATATGAGTGCATACATTATATTTATATATATATATATTTGAGCTATATTTTTCTGTTTTTTATCGTCAGTCTGTTCTTTTTAAAGTGAAGATTTGTTTTGTTTCTTTTCTTTTTTAATTGAATCCATGGTTCACAACACTGTATAATTCAGAGGTATAAGTTCTCCCTGACTCAGATGTATATTATCACACACTCACATCAAGGCATGTGTATCACACCCACAACTTACTCCAATGGAATTGCAATACTTTGCTGAAATATCTTTAATGATGACAAGCACTATAAATTCAATATATATGTATATAAACATAAACACCATCTTTGTAAACCTAAAGATTTAATGCTTAATAGATAATAAGGTCTAAAAACTGTACTTCACCTTATATTGTAAATTTTTTATTTCAGAAAACCAGGAATCACAAATACAGAACTAAAAACCATAATTTTACATAACTTCACTTAGCCTGAAACTAATTAAGTAAATTACATGCCTTACTTTATTAGACATTATGGCAGATCAAGTAAGTTTAAAAAAAAAACAAGTGCTAACCCAAATGTCTTTATAAGGAACTATGTAGTGGTCTTCAATTTTTAATAGCTTATTTTAACTAGAGAATTTTGATGAGATGGAGAAGATGAATATAGTTATACAATATTTTATATTACAGGTTTGAGTTGCAGTAACAAATTGCCTGTTTTCTGGCTTGCATAAGAACTGCAAATCAAATGAATTCTTAATTTTTTATCATATTTTTTCTAGTAATCTACTAAAAGCAATCCAAATAAGCTATTATAATTTGAAAAAGCAATCATTAAGTTATTATACACACTAAGCATTTAATATTTGGTAAAAATTTTTACTCCTGATGTGATATTGTCTTTACATTTTGAATATTTAAGCATAAAATTATTGTTTATCTTCATTATTCATGAATCCAGTGTTTGTTAATTAAATTACTTGTTAAAATTTATTTGGGCTCCAAAATCAATATTCAAGGTCCTTTTGACATCATTATTGAAAAAGTATAAAGCAGATAAATTTTGTTATTCAATGCATACAAAATTAGATTAAGCAAAGAATTACTCTGCTCTATTCTTTAAACAAGTGTCAGAAAATAACATATATTCTATAATTCAACACACATTTTGAATTCAAGTCCCTTTCTTCCTAGACCTGCTCTGTTTTTCTACCCTAGGAAAATTCAGCAAATTATTAATGAAGCAAATCCAGAGCTCAGTTTTACTACAGGTCAACAAAGGTGGCTTAAATATCCATTATTCCTGATTTTGTGACCCATTTTTGTATAAAAATAACTTACTATTTCTGTGCTATAAGTGGAACAAGGGGACTTCATTGAGACCACCAACCAAGCTCTGTCCAACTGTGCTACACAGGGAATTCTAACACTTCCATGTATCATTCGCAATGATCCTAAAACCACAGTTCATGTCATTTCTGTACTAAGTAGTTGTATGATTCTTCTATCTTTCCACATCTACCCAATGAGATATTATATTCTTTCTTTTTACTGATCACATTTTCCTCTTCAAGATATTCTGCTCTTATACACTGGTTTCTCTTCAGATCTTATAAATCTTTCACCATTTTACTAAATAAATTATGCTCTTATATCTCCTGAATTTTCCTTCTCTACACACTTTTTTTTTTTTGAGTTTAGATGAGTTGCTGGGGAAAAGATGGCAAAAAGGGTCAATTTTTTTTTCTCTCTCCCACTTATCTTCCTCTCATGAGAAGAATCCAGCTGTAAGTAATAATCAGCTTACAAATTTAAATAGGGAGAAAAGGCAGTGATTAAATACTAAAAAGAAAAAAAAAAAACTACAAATTTTAAATCTTAAATATTTCCAAGCTTTAATATGATAGTTGGTATAGAAAATACATATTTGGCATAATTTTTCAGCTAATGTTTAGGCAGCTTCTGGTAACTTTCTGCAGAATAGTGTTTCCTCTGAGGTGAAATGACTGAGCTGCATATAGAGATGTGAATAAACTTATTTTAGTTATTCTAAATATTAAAAATAAACTATTTTCTGAATTGACTTTCCAAGATCAAAATGTTCTGCTAAAGTCAAATACTCAATTGATTCAATCTCTTAGGATTATATCTTAGTTTCATAAAGTGTCAACAAAAGGAAAATTGAAGATTAAACTAGTCTCATTTTATGGGAGAGAACACTGGGATCCAGAAGAAATAAATGGCTAATTAATAAGTCCAAATATTAGCCTCAACATTATATTTTTTCATACATTGACTTCTGTTTCTAGAATCAAGGTGAAGCACACAAGAATTATACCAATTACATGTAAAGTGACTTTAAACTAATTCTGAATTATCTTTTAGATTCTGTATTTTTATTGGGTTATTGAATTTTATTCTATTTTATGTTTAAAATGAAGTAATATCACATTGTAACATTATAAAAGCTTTTGGTGTTTATTGTTGAAAATCAATATATGTGACCTACTGCATTATGTTACCATCAACAACCTAAATATATCTTATACCATGTCATTGTCCCTTTTTCCAATTTACACACCCTTGTCAACCCTTTCTTTTAGTAATCATTCACTGGTTGTAAAGTGTAAAACTGTGTTTTTATTTATTTCAACAGTTTATTTTCTCTCTATATCACATGAGTGAAATTATATGATGTTTGTCATTGTCTGCTCTATTTCACTGAACAAAATTCTCGTTAGGTTCATCTGTGTTGTTGCAAATGTTAGGATTTCATTATTTTTATAACTGAGTAGTATTTCATTGTATGTATATGTCATATCCTCTTTATCCAATCATCTCTTGAGGGACACTTACTTCATGGACAATAGTTGTTTTGAACTATTGGTTACTGTATATGTAGCTGTAATGCACATAAAAAAGCATGCATTTTTTTTCAAATGTGTATTCTTGTATCTTTAGGGAAATATCCAAAAGTTGGATAATTAGGTAATACAGACTTACTATTTTTTAATTTTTTTGAGGAATCTCCATCTTGTTTTACAAAATAGCTACAGAATTTTGTTTTTCCAACAATACTTGTTTCTTGTTTTTGAATGATAAGTATTTTCAAAGATGATACTTCATTGTTCTGTTCATTTTTATTTCTTTGTTAATAAGAGACAATGGACATCTTTGCATGTAACTGCAAACTATCTGTATCTTCTTCAAGTGTTTATTTAGACCTTTCATCATTTTTAATATTTTTGTTGTGGTTGTTGTTTGGATTTATGAGTTCTCTGTATATATGTTGAATATTAACTTTTGTTAGACATATGATATGCAAACATTTTATCACATTCAGAGGGACATTTTTTCATTTCTATGAAAGTTGTGCTTACTGAGCAACAGTTTTCTTTTTTTATTTTGATGTAATATCATTTGTATGTTTTTACTTTTATTTCCATCACCATTGCAGTAGAGTTCCCAAATGCTTTTCTAAGAATGATTTCAAATAGGGCATTGAATGTGCTTTATTCTATGTATTTTATGGTTTCAGATCTTGCATCCAAGTCCTAATCCACTTAAATTAATAGTGCATATGATGAAAGATAGTGTTCTAGTTTCATTCTTTGGCATGTTGCAGTTCAGTTCTCCAAAAATCATTTATTAAAGAGACATTCTTTGTTCCACTGTAAACTCTGCCTACTTTGTCATATATTTGTTGTCCGTATGTGCATGGTTTTATTTCTGGGCTATCACTTCTCTTCCATTTATTTGTGTCTGCTTTTATTCTTATATCAAGCTATTTAGTGCTTTTGGAGTATAGCTTGAAGACAGGGAACATCATGCCTCCATTTTTGTTCTTGCCTTAAGTGCTTTTACTATTCAAAATAAATTTCATGATTTTTTGTCCTATTTCTGTGAATAATGCCATTGAAACTTTGTATTGAATCTATGTATTGCTTTAAGGAGTACAGTCATTTCAACAATGCCTATTCTTCCTATGCATGAGCACAAAATACCTTTCTATCACATAGTGTCTTCTATTTCTTTCAATAAACTTTTGATAGTTTTTAGTATATGTGTTTGTTCTTTTTGCTTTTATGGTTAAATTTATTATAAGGATTTAATTCCTTTTGATGCAATTGTAAATGAGACTATTTTCTTGATTTTTTCCAGCAAATTCATCATTTACTTATTAGAAACATGAAATATTTTTGCATATTAATTTTTTAAATTAATTTTTAATCTGCATTTTTATTTCTAATCGATTTTTAATGGAATCTTTGAGATTTACTGAGTATACTATTGTGTCATGTATAAAGTGATAGTTTCTACATTTCCTTTCCAATTTGAAAAACATTTAATTTTGTTTTCTTGTCTAATTGATATTTTTGTGACTTTCAAGATATATTAAGTAGTAGTGGTAAGAATGGATATCCTTGTGTTGCACCTGATTTTAGAGGGAATGTTTTCAGGTTTTTGCTTTTGAGTATGATGTTGACCATAAGTGTGCTCTGTATAGCACTTAATATATTGAGGTATATTCCTTATACACACATTTAGATTAGGGTTATTTTTTATTATAAAAGGATGTAAATTTTTGTCAAATGTTTTTTCTGCATCTATTAAGATTATTATACAATTTTTCCCTCTACTTGTTGATGGGGTGTATAACATTAATTGATGGCATATGTTGAATCATCCCTGGAATAAATCACGCTTCATCATCTTGATATATGACTCTCTTAATGCTTTGCTAGATTCAATTTGTCCAGATATTGTAGAGGATTTTTATATTTATGTTCTTCAGTAACACTGGTTTATAGTTGTCTTTGTTTCTAATATCTTTCTCAGGGTAATGTACTTAAAAAATGTGCTTGGAAATTTTGCCTCCTTTATAATTTTTAGGAAGAGTTTGAGAAGGATAGCTGCTGATGTTTTTTAAAGCATTTGAAAAAAATTATTAGTAAAATCATCTTTTTTTTTGTTTGATAGAGGAGGCATGTAAACATTTAACAATTAATCAGAGAAAGACGACATGTAGAGAGTTTCGCAGCTCAGGGTGAGAAAGAAGCATTCCTTGTACCTCAGAAATCTGTACAGATTTTATCAGGAGTCGTGGGAGAGAGTCACACTTCAATGAATGCAATTTAAAATCAGGTTTTATTATTAGACTGAGAAAATATTTTTCTCTAATACACTATAAACTTTTTTCATGCAGAATAGATATCTATCACTTCATTAGTAAAATAATACAATAGTAAAAAGAAAAGCAAGTTGATTGCAAAATGCTATGAATTATAACCGGATGTCTTTAAGTATTTTATTTCTACAATTTTAATAATATTTTTATAAATAAGAAATGTATCACATGTTCATATTTTATTTCTCACTTACCAAGTAACTTAGACAACCTCATTATAAATGTGCAATTTTATAACTAACCCCCCTTAAGATATGTATGCAAATGATATCATTAATAAACAAATCAGACTCTCAATCCTTTATTTCTTGTTGAATCATAATTTAAATGCAAGTATAATTTTATTTTATATACCAACAAAATGGTCATTCTGTGAAATGGCCTACATAATATATAGCAAGACCATATAAAGTGAATTATTATTGTAACTAAGTGTGCACTGTGAAATGACTTAGTAAAACACTAGATTGCATGCCATATTCTTGTTCTGTTTAACAATTGTCATAACAGAAGTGACAGGGCTCTAAATAACAGTGTAGAATTAGAAGTAGAAATTACTATACATTACATTGCCAATTGATATGATGTCCTGTAGTTTGCTGACAATAATCTTAATGAGAACAGCACTGGAGAGATCAAACATATGTTGCTATTTATAAATTATTAGATACTCAAAGGTATTTATATTGTGAGCATATTTGTATACTATATTTTCATAAGATTCTTATTTTACTTAACATTGAAACTATTTGAAAAATAGTTTGTTACATGAAATTATCAATAAAATTCAATACAGGCAGCATACTGAAGAAATAAAGAAACTTTGAATAGTTGTGAAATTTTGGTTGTGAAGGGCAAATAAAATTTAAATGGGAAGAAATGTATCATCTGTCATTGACATTCAAAAAATTATGTAAGATTTGATCATGACTCACCAGGTGAATAACATGTTTATTTGTCTATATCTATTCCTGTTAGATGTGCAGGATAAACAGTCATATTTAAATCTCTAAGCAACCATAATAAGCACTCTATATATCTGCATTGCATTAAAAACTCTAAAAGTATCTTCCATTATTTATAATTCTTTCAGTTAAACTTGTCAGGGATCTTAATCTAAGTAGCATAGGGCTAGAAAAAGTGATGTTTACGGGGTAAATAAATATAAGAGATTGAATATATAGATAAGAAAACGGAGAAAACAGAGTCAAAAATACATATGGATTTCATACTCTGTGGTTCAGGTAATGATTTTATCTATATGTGTTGGTTTTATTATTCACATTTTTCTTTCATTATGGAGAACACCAGCTTTAAAGCTTCTAATTTATATCTTAACCATCTGATTTCACATTTTACAATTCTAGGTAGTTTTTACTTCATCTAGTTTGGTTTTGGTTTCTATTCATGAACAACTTTAGATAATGGAAAAATGAAGTTATATTGTTGGCAAAATGGTCTGGAGTAGTGTGAGTTTTATAGGAGTTGGAGTGGTAAGCAGACCAAAATTGTTTCCTTATAGACACCAGTCTGAGTTCATATGGAACACAGATATATGGATATTACATAGAGAAACTATCCTTAAATATTAATTTAGATTAATTAGATTAATTAATTTAGATTAACACACATTTAGTTTCAAAAGACCTACTATGTATTTAAAATTGAGTTAAACATCTAGAGTTCCACAGTAAAGAATGTCAGTTTTTTTTGCCTTCAAATAATGCATATTCCAGTATGGGAATGATTAGGTTACAGGTTAACAAACAAATACAAAAAATTTGACTAGTCATAAGCATTGTATGTGAAATAAGCAAGAAATTGATGGAGAAGTTGCTGGGTACATTTTAAAAATATTGCATTCACTTAAGACTTCTGAAGAGTCATTACAGTAAGGGTAAAAAAATCCCAGCATATTAAAAATCTCAGAATTCTTCTATTTTGGGGCATTTGGGTTGCTTATATATTGGCTATTGTAAATGATGCTGCTATATACATCCGAGTACAGGTGTTTTTTTGGATTAGAGTTTTGGAAACTTTGGATAGATTCCTAGAAGTGGGAATGTTGGATCAAATGGGAGTTCCATTTTCAGTAGTATAAGGGTTCTTCACACAGATTTGAGTAGTGGCTGAACCAGTTTGCATCCCCACCAGCATTGTAAAAGTCTCTCTCTCTCTCTCACTCACTCTCTCTCTCTCTCGCTCTCTCTCTTCACATCCACACCAGCACTTGCTGTTGCTAGTTTGTTTGTGTATTTGTTTTGATAAGGGCCATTCTTAGTTGTGTAAGAAAGTATCTTATTGTGGTTTTGATTTACATTTCCCTGATTATTAGTGATGTTGAGTATATACATGATGGAATACTATTCATCAATAAAAGAAGACAACATATGTCATGTGGCAATATGGATGAAATTAGAAGGAATCATGGTAGCAGAAATAAGCTAGAAAGAAAAAAGAAATACTGAATTGTCTCATTTATGTGAAGGACAAAGGGAAAACAAACAACCAAACAGACAAGAAAAATTTAAAACCAATTTTTAGCAAAATTGAAGCATAGAGCATGAGTGAGGGAGGGGTCATCAGGAGTGGGTAGGGCACAGAAGAATAAGATGGTTCATGGGTGGTAAGTTGGTGGGTAAACCCTGGGGTAGATAACACTGTAAAATAACATAAATAATATAATAAAAAAAGTCTCAGAGTTTACAAAGCTTATAATCTGATCCAATAAACTAATGATAAATAACTGATAAAACAGAGTAGTCTGAGTTAAGATTGGAGAAAAAAGATAGCAGAGGAACTAACTCATAGGCCTATAATAAAAATTGTATTCTATATGCAATGAAAGTTTAGAAACATTTGAAGTTAGGCCATAGCAGAATCTCATTTATATTTTTAGAAGACCTATTATCGGTGTTAAGTGGAGAATGATTTTCAGTTGTGGATGAAATAACTTATTTGGTGGATATAGTAGACAAGGGGCCATGAGAAATTAAGATTATAGGGTAATCTTGTTTGGGGAATTGAATAATTAGATGTTACTACCAAACCCTGAGATGGAGACTTGTTCATGTATGTGATAGAAAAACTGGAAGCCAGGCACCATGGCTCATGCCTGTAAGTCTCAGCCTATGAAGCGACTGGGGCTAGGGATCACAGTTCGAGTCCCACTAGGGCAACACAACGAGACCTAGTCCCAAAAAATTGCTGGGTGTGATGGTGCGTGCCTGTAATCCCAGCTACTTGGGAAGCTGAGGCTAGGGATCGCTTGAGTCCATGGTACCCTGGGCAACATGAACCTGTGGTTCCATGGGCAAAAACATCAAAGACCTAGTCTCAAAAAATAAAAAGAAGAAGAAGAAGAAGAAGAAGAAGAAGAAGAAGAAGAAGAAGAAGAAGAAGAAGAAGAAGAAGAAGAGGAAGAGGAAGA